>JAWNNP010003066.1:0-20393 GCA_035044805.1 Leucophenga maculata
AAAACTAATGTTCGGAGCTACAGAAAACATTGTAGAGACGCGAAAAAGTTCGAGAGACGCAAATGGGTTGCAGGCGGCAGTACTACGAGCGTTCGAGAAAATGCACTGACCCCGGACCAGTGGGTTGGTATATAAGTTTTGATATAAGTTTTGAAAAAGTATTAACAAATGTAGAGTATTAACAAGGTAGAGATTTTATAAAAAACAAAGACAAAAAATGTGAAAAGAAAAGAATGCTAATGAAAATGCAAAGACAAGTAAATTAGAAGAAAAATCAAATGTCACCGAAAAAAAAAACTTTAGAGAAGTTACCGAAGAAAATGAAGTTAAAAAAAAAAAAAAATGTTTACGAAAATATAAAGGCAAAATAAAATGTAGAGGAACATGTTATAATTTAAAAAAAGAAGTTTTTATGCGAACAATAGAGACAATCAAAGAATTGAAAAAATTAAGGAAGATGCTAGCCAAAGTAGAAAAAAAAATTTTCAAAGTAGCGACAAACAAAGTAGAGATATTCAATGTAGAGATATGCAATGTAGAAACAAATGAAAATGTAGAAAATAATGGCAAAAGAACTAGAAATAAGTAATAATGTTGTACGCAAAATGTAGAGAACACAAAGAGAATTGTAACTAGAAGTATGTCAACGAGGCTCAGGCGATCCTCAACGTCAGGACGGCCGAGTCACAGTCAAAATTTAAGTCAAAGTAGAGTAAGAAGAAGAAGCACTACGGCCAAGTTCAAGTCCAAGTAAAGTAGAAAAAAGAAACACTACGGCCAAGTTTAAGTCAAAGTAGAGTAAAAAGAAGAAGCACTACGGCCAGGATCAGGAGATCCTTATCGTCAGGACGGCCGAGCTGTAACAGTAATTTATATTACTGTAGCAGTAAATCATGGCAATATGATAGGCTAAGCCCACTGTACGATGAGCTGCTGAGAGTGTGTTCTCAGCAGCGATAGTATTAAAACAGAATGTGCAATAAAGAGCTGAGCTCTTGACAAAGAAATACGTACTTCACATGAAACATTTTCCTAAGGCCGTGACTGGAGTTAGCCATCCCAATGGATCAAAAATTTTAGCTAATTTTGACAGCACTAGCCGCTTTGTGATGCGACGCAACGATGGCATACTGACGTCAAAAGTAAATATGTCTTTTTTTGGGTCCCATTGTAAGCCCAAAGTTTTGACAGACTCGTCTTCTTTTATAGAAATTTTTTCATTTTTGACATCATCACCTATGCTTGCAATGTTGTCTTCGTTGTTTGAAACCCATTTTTGAAGATGCATGCCGGCTTTTACCATTACCAATCTCATTTTGTGTTGCAGATCGATGCATCCTTCAATGGTGTTATCTCCAGTCATTAGGTCGTCCATGTAAAAATCTTCTTTGATGATTCTAGATAATGTTACGTCATCCTTGCAATATATATTTGCCAATTCGTGCAATGTTCGTACAGCAAGGAACGGGGCAGCAGAGGTTCCATATGTTACCGTCGTCAATTTATATTCAAGCACTGGTTTCGATGGGTCATCTCTCCACAGTATGTGTTGATACTGTTGATCAGCACTTGTTACTTTTATTTGCCGATACATCTTCTCAATATCAACTGTGACTACATAACGCCACATTCGCCATTTTAGCAAAATGTCGAATATGTCGCGTTGAATTTTAGGCCCGACCATCATGACATCATTAAGGCTGTATCCATTCGAAGTTTTTGCCGATTCGTCGAAAACTTCCCTCAGTTTTGTAGTACGGCTGCTCGGTCTTATATCTGATTGATGAGGTAGGTAGTATTTACCATCACCAATAGTGTTTACTGGCACCTGTCCTAGTCTAAGATACTCATTCATAAAAGAAGCATATCTTTTGAAAAGATCGTTGTCGTTCTTAAATCTCTTTTCCATATTTAAAAGTCTCGCCATGGCTTGTCTTCATGAATCTCCCAGTTGAAATTCTTCTTTGAATGGAGTTGAAACACATATCTTTGTCGAATGTCGTTCTATTTTTAAAATGCTGCTTGCATTGTATATCTTCCTCATTCGACTCCTTACTTTCATCTTCAAACTCCCAAAATCGTTCAAGATTTTCAATATCGATAGTAGAAGTAGCAGTGATGATCTTTTTATTAGTTGACCGGGAAATGTTTCCGGAAACTATCCAACCAAATCTAGTTTTTTGGCCAAGTTTGCCCTCAATGATGTTGACATTTCCTTCCATTATGTATGGAAACAGGTCGGCTCCAATAATCATATCAATCCTGCTGGGCTGATTGAAATTGGGATCGGCTAGAATGCATTTTTCCCATTCTTTTTCAACTTCGAATTCTTTGTTTGGCAACGCTTTATGTATATAATTTTGATATAACCAATGCGTTAACCTTACATTCGAAATTACTGGAGAATCGTGGTTTAAGTTCCAGACAAACACTGTTCCTGGAAACTTCTGCACCATGTGAGAATATTCCTTGTACATCTACAGAGCCCTTTACTCGAGGAAGCCTTAGAATTTGAGCTGCTTCTTCGGATATCAAAGTCTTTTGTGAACCTCCATCCATTAGGGCTCTAAGTAGCTCAAAGTCGCCATTAATACCCTTAACTTTAATAAGAGCGGTGGCCAGCAGAGTATCCTTGTCTTTCTTCAGATTTAGGATTTGGAACAGAGTTTATTGAATTATAAAGCTGTTCAATAAACCCTAGCACATCATCTAGCGATTGTATTTCTCTCGCTTTTTTTACGTGCTGCTCGTACAGCTGCAGTGTTTCTGGCGAGAATCTTCGGAGAAGTATATGAGCCAGAATTGTATTGGCTCCCTCATCTAAATTTCCTTTTGTCTTGACAATATAAATAAATTCATTTGCTGTGTCTAAGAAATTTCGAACGCACTCTTCAAAATCATCATTAAATACATTCAAATTTATTAGTTGATTGAAGCGGTAGGAAAATAATTTGCGTGTGTTTTCATATCGTTTGCAAATCAAGCTCCATGCAGCATCGTAATTTGCTGCTGATGCACTAAGCAAATGCCTTACCACTGTCCTTGCTTCTTCTTTAAGACAAGACATCAAATAGTTCAGCTTTTTTGCTTTGCTGATGTCGCTCCTGTTGTGTATTATTTCGTTAAACAATTCATAAAAGGTAGACCAATCTTTTGAGCATCCGCTATATTGTGGAAGTTCAGTTTTTGGAAGCTCGGGCACTTCTGTTGCTATGGTTGATAAGTGTCTAATTTTTCTTTCTATGCTTTTAGACATCACTATCGCTTCCCGTTCGAACCGTCAAAATCGAAACCTTCAGATTTATATTTCGTTCTCAGCTCCACTATAGCTTTTCCATTTTATTCCAATAAAATGGCACGTTATCCTTGCAGAGCTGTAAGTCTTCTTGATTGCCCGATTGCAGAATTTTTTCAGCCTCACTTAGATGGTGCCTGAGTTTTTCTGCCTTCCTTTCTAACTCATTCACAAGATAATCGCCAGAGCTTATGGACTGATTATCCTGTGATGCTGCATCTGCCTCCAACTGCTTCACCGGTGGGGCAGGCGCCTTGCGAACAGTTCCCATTGCGACAGATGAAGTGGCAATCTCCTCAATCTTCATTGACGACTGCTCAACCTTTCGAATCTTTTCCATGGTATCTTCATATATCCTGTTATTGTAATACTCATGGTCAACGGGTCCATATTTCTTCAGAACTGTATGATTTGCCGAAAACTTTGGCAACTCACTTTTTATTTCCAATATGCTCAATTTTTGAGCAATTTTCTGGTCTATGTTGTCTCGGATTTCCTTTTGCTCTTTTAGCAAAATGAAAGCGTTTTCCGGCAACATTTTTTTTTTTCACACAAACAACACAAATTTTCAAAATGATACGAAAAGTGCAATTGATTCGTTGGAGGAATTTTTGATTTGATCGGTTGATCTTGCTGATCTACTCACAGCCGATGTTTAATCAATTGCACTATTTTGTTTTCCTTTTTTTGAAAATTATCACACGTATGTTTGGTTCAAATTTGTCACTGATTCATTTGTTCTGATTCACGCACAAGCAGCGGGAAAGTATATTAAAATATAATATGGAAAGCCAATGGGGTCTGTTGGTACTTGACAATAATACAAGTAGCGTACATTTATGTTTGAACTAGCACTGCAAACATAATCACGCTGAAATTCCTCTATTAACAACCGACGTAGCTCCTTATACTCGTACACTGCAATTGACTCTAGAAACAATGCGGCTGATTTTGAAATTTTTACGCTGGCTTGTACATACATACTTCTGTTTATTGTTGAATTTATATGCATCGGTGTTCTTTCTTAACAGAATTTTCCGTTATCGGCCGCGACGGATAACAAACAGATATATAAATAATCTCATCATATTTCATCACTCGTCTAGGCGAAAAGATAACAAACATGTCATGTCAGCCGAAAACTGTATTTGTCTGTACCAATAGAAATTAGGAATAGATTAAGCATAGCTTTAAAATTTTTCTATAAATAAAGGCTTCGAGCAATCGACGCGTCATTCATTAAACCAAAGACAAAACCTACGCGTTATTATTTTAAGATATTTTTCTGTTTCGATTAAGCCGTACTGTTCAATCGGCATTCAATTCAAAATTAGTAAATCACTGTCGCACAGGTATATTTTCACCGTCAAAGTGTGGTATAATTTTTGAAAAATTCTCTGCTACGATTTTTGAATCATCGCCTTTTAATTCATCTCATCAAATTTAAAGTGTTAGCAATTGAACTAATTGCTCCAACATTTCATTATTTTCGTTTATTTTGGCCGCAATCGCAACTTCTTGTTTATCTGCTGCTCTTATCTTTGCTTCTGCTTGCTTGCTTGTAACACTCGTTGGTGCATTTTCGGTATCTGCATTCACTTTGTCATTAGCAATTATTTTGTTTGTCTCCTTTGTCTTACTCTTATACTAACTGTCGCTGGACAGTCTTATTCGTATAACGGCTTCTATTTACATATGTACTTCGATTTTATATGTAAATTAAGTTTTATGATTTTTTTTCACAGCGCACTCCGTTAAATCTGCACTTTATTATTTTTGTTTCTCAAATGAAACTGAATATTATTCGAATAACAAAAAAAAAAGCGGATTGAGCGGGTTGCGACGGTTGAGCCCCCAAATGTAAATCATTAATGTAAATGATCATTTAGTATTTAATAAATATTTATTAATAATAGTAACGTAGGTTAATTATATTACGAATATAATAGGTAATTTAGTATGGAATGGTTAAAAGGTTAGGCATTTATTATTAAATATATAAAGTATTAGCAAGTATACAAGTGGTCCTGCGCGGCTTAATAGTTTGTAAGATAACGTATAATAGTATATGTATAAGCTTCGAGTAATGTCTATATGTGTATTAAAGAAGCACGAAAATTAATCGCACGCGATTCATTCGGATCTTAAGTACTAAAATTTCAGAAGTAGGACGACCTACGCAAAAATACAATTTTTGTTTCATACAATACAACCCAAATAATCTGACAAACGTTTAAATACTCGTGGTAATAATTTAAAAACAATTGATAAAAGTGCAAGTAAACGTGCATTTAGACAATGATTGCGAAATGGACAAATTGATATAAGCAGACGATTTTTGAGGGTATAATGGACTACATAAATTAGGCCTACCAACAACTGGCACTAAGTCCATCATGGCAGTACGACTAAATGAGGGGCCAGGGGAGCTCCGCGGAGAGTGTTCGCCCGAGCCATTAGCATGCATTGCTGTAGACTCTAAAAGGGGCAATGACGACGCGGCGGCTACGGCAAACGGGACAAAGTACGTCGATGAACGACAAAGTGACGCCAACAAAGATAAAAAACCACAAATATTCAGTAGCAACAACGGTAATCAGCTCGAACAAAGTGAATGCGAACGAGTTCGTAGACAACAATGAAAATTAAGAATTTGAAATAATGAAGCGTCAGTTGGGATTGCTGAATCGAACTAGCTAATAAAAAAAGGGATGAGTTTGGAGAAAAAAATTTCCAGTGCCGGAATAAATGAAGAGATGAATGAGCTACAAAATTACAGCAACAACATGTCAACAGTCAACATGATTAAAGACATGTTGCCGACGTATGATGGCAACAATGTTGCTAGCATATGGGTGAAACAACTAAACAGTTTTGCAAACATGTACAAACTAAACATGTTACGGATGATTGCAGTGAGCAAACTTAAAGATCACGCTCTAAGCTGGTTACAGTCGAACATGGATAATTTAATTGAGCTTGTTGAATATAAAAAATGTAAATGAAAACAAAATAACGAAAATTGTTCAGTTTATTCAGTTTATACAATTCGATGAAGATGAGTTAGTGAAACAATTGATCGAAGGCATACCAGATCAGCAGTTGCGTACACAAGCCTATGTACAATGCACAGTGGTTCCGTCCATAGGCCAAAATTCAAACAGAACGATAAGAAAATATTTAGACAAAATGTACTCAATTTGTCTCTAACATGTCCAATCTTCTTATTTGCAAACCAGTTCAGTAGAAATCTAACGGGACTTTCTAAAAATAGAATTAAAAGCATAAACACGTGTTCAGTTAGGCGCTGGTCAACAATTTCAAAGCAAAAGCGCACTTCAAATCGTTTAAATTATTTTCGATGGAATTTGAAGTTAAAGGTATTTATTTTATCTTCTGAAATTAATTAAAGGCGAGGTTTTGAACGAAAAATCATATTCAACTTTAAATCATGTTATTCATGTTGATTGCTGCGCCACTTCAAAAGATTGGGTCGAGATGCTACAACTGCAATTCAATTGGCCACTTCGCAGCCGAGAGCAACAAACCGAAAAGGCAATATGTTGCCTTTTATGGTTGCGGAAATTTTGACCACCGCATCGAGAACTGTCCAAAGAGAAAGACTACAGCCAATGTTTGAGAGGACTATAATTACGTAAGCTATTTTAATATATACATTAGGCCCAATACAATTTTCCTTTATATTTAGACTACCTCATAGATCCTGGAAAACCAATCAGTTTTGCTAAAGTTTCGTGCTTAAAAAATAATTTGAAATATGTCAAATGGAAAAATATATCTTATTTTGGAACTAATAAAAGTAAATTGTGAACATTATTGGCAAGATGTTATGTTTCATTATGTTTCAAATGGGAAAAGATTTAATTTTGAAATGATGATTGTTACGTATGAATCTATGAGCATAAATTTTGTATTGGGAGAGAACTTTATGAAAATATGTAAGCTAAAATTAGTTTTTAATACAAATGATAAGTTACGAAAAACAAAAATTTAGAGTGAAAACAAAAATTATGTAAATTAAAAAAATGATAAGCTAGCATAAACAAAAATTGAGAGTAAAAACAAAAATGATTTAAGACAAAAGAATGATAATTTAAGAAGAACCAAAATTGAGAGTATGTACCAAATTGACGAAACACAAATGAACGAGGAATAGATTGTTCTGATGTTACCGATGAGCACCATCTAAATATTGACGAAAAAATTATCTGAAAACTAAAGAACGGCTAAAATGTATTTTTAATAATTATTATGCTACACTAGTGCAACCCACAGAAACAGAAAAGGTTTAAAATGAAATCTAGAAATATACAACCCATTTCATTCATTGCCCCCCTATGCAGAATAGATTGACTTACAAAAAATGTTTGATGAAATTTTTCCATAAATTAGACTTAAAAAATTAGTAAAAAAAAAATTGGAATTAAGGATATTTATATTTATTTATATGGTGAGCTTAAAGTTAAAACTTAAAAGCTAACAAATTGATTTATAGCATGGCAACTTAAGCCTTCAGCTATGTATAATATAATATAAAAGGTGGAGCTATAATTAAATCTAATTGGTCTTAAATTAATATATATAAATAGTATATACAACTCATTTGAGTATGGTGGTTTAGGCACAAGAATTGTACTTATAATAACAGATTTACATGTTTTTGTTGTTTTTATTTTTTAGATTATATGATATAAGTTTTTTTTTAAGGAAGTTAATAAGTAACTTAAGGTCATTTACCGATGGTGTTTTAAGTATATTTAATAAGTTGTTGTTAGGGAAATGTAGGTTGCGTTCTATTGAAAGGGAAGGACATTGTAATAGAACATGTTCTATGTTTATAGCAACGTACGTTGCTCTGGCAGAGTGGGCAGTATTTGGAGATATTTTTATTTAAGTAGTGTTCGTTTGTAAGCTTAGTGTGTCCGAGTCTAAGTTTAATGAGTTTTGTAAGGTCCAGTCTCGATAGATCTTCTTATTTTGTGTGTTTCAAAAAGATAATAAAGTCTGTTTATTGGAGTTTATATTTTTATATTGCAAAACTGGTAGAGCCTGAAAAAGGATTGCATTGGGATATTGTAGTTGAGACAATTAAATACGCTTTGAATAACACACAACATAGAACAATTGGTGAGCATCCTAATAAAATGTTGTTTTGCATATCGAAAAATGGTACAATAGCCGGCTTATTAATGTTTGTTTATTGTTTAAATGGCCGTCTACCGGTCATGGCCGCGTCCAGGAAAGCGCGCCAGCCTCCATAATCCTGTGCGCGCTGGCGCCAGTCGTTCTGAATTCCAAGTACGGAGAGATCTCTCCATACCTGGTCATTCCATCGAGTGCCCGGTCGTCCTCTATGTCGGCGTCCACCGCCACCAATCAAGTTTGGGCCCCCCATGTAAACCATGCGTGCTGGAGCTCCTTCGTCCATTCGAATGAGGTGCCCAGCCCAGTGCAGCCGCTGGAATTTTATGCGCTGGACTATGTCAACCTCATTGAATAGCTCGTACAGCTCGCGGTTCATGCGGGACCTAAACTCGTCGCCGACTCTAATAGGACCAAAGATCCTGCGAAGAATCTTCCTCTCGAAGACTTCCAACGCTGTCTCATCCGACTCAATCACGGTCCATGCCTCTGCTCCATACAGTAGGACCGGGAGTATCAGCGTCTTATATATCTTTATTTTCGTCCGTCGAGAGAGGGCTTTACTTCTCATTTGCTTGCTCAGCCCAAAAAAACATCTGTTTGCAAGCGTGATTCTTCGCCTGATCTCCAGGCTGACGTTGTTGTTGCTGGTGATCTCTGTTCCGAGATAGACGAAGTTTTCTACAACACTGAAGTTGAAATTCTCCATCGTCACTGACCGTCCAAGACGCATTGACGGAGTGCGAGCTGCGAAGACACCAAGTACTTCGTCTTGTCCTCGTTCACCGCTAGACCCATGAGCCGAGACTGTTTTTCAATCTCCGAGAACGCCTTGCTGACTCGCCTTTCCTGCGTACCGATGATATCGATGTCATCGGCGTAAGCGAGCAGCATCACTTCCTTTTGGAAGATCGAGCCCGACATACTCTGTATGTACGGGCATTGGCGTAGGATGTATTCCATCAGGAGATTGAAAAAATCGCACGATAGAGCATCGCCCTGCCTGAAACCTCTCTTGGTATCAAAGGGGTCGGAGAGGTTTTTCCCCACCCTGACAACGCTTTGTGTGTTAGATAGCGTCGCCATGCAAAGACGGACAATCTTTGCCGGGATACCTAGTGCAGACAGGGCGTCGAAGAACTTCGCTCTTATCGGCGTGTCGAAAGCGGCTTTGTAATCGACAAATAGGTGGTGAGTGTCTTTGTTGAACTCACGGGTCTTTTCCAAGATTTGGCGTAATGTGAATATTTGGTCACTGGTCGACCTTTTTTGGTCTGAAGCCACACTGATATCGTCCTATCAGTGAGTCGGTATATGGCTTCAGCCTATTACACAATACGCCCGACAAAGTCTTATATCCAATGGAAAGGAGACTTATTCCGCGGTAGTTGGCGGGGTCTCCTTTCTTAAAGATAGGACAGAGAACACTGAGATTCCAGTCATTGGGTATGCATTCATCGGACCATATCTTGCATAAAAGTTGGTGCATACTCCTAACCAACTCTTCGCCGCCGGTCTTAAATAACTCAGCTGGCAGCCCATCATAGCCTGCCGCTTTGTTATTTTTCAGCTTTTTAATAACTGAATCGACCTCGTAATAGTCCGGTGGCTCTACAATAGTGCCATCATTAACTGGTGGTTCCGGTGTCATTTCTCTTTCGGCGGTATTGTGCGCTTCATCGCCGAGTAGGTTGGAGAAATGACTCCTCCATAATCTCAGTGATTCCTGTTCATCCGTTACCAGACTTCCATTCTCATCCTTACAGAAAGTTACTCCGGGCTTAAACAACCTTCAGTCAGACGCTTGACCTTTTGGTAGAATTTTCGAGCTTCATTTCTGTTACGGAACATCTCAACATCCTCAAACTCCCGCCTTTCTTGCTCCTTTTTCTTGCGTCTGAAAAGGCGTTTCTCCTCTCTCCGTTTCTCTCGATATTGCTCTCTAACAGCTCGCGTTGCTCCCGACTGCAGAGTTCGCTGATAGGAAGCGTTCTTCTCTGCAGTAGCATTGCGACACTCCTCGTCGTACCAAGAATTCTTCACAGGTTTTATATAACCAATGACATCCTTGGCAGCCCTATCTATGGAGCGGGTAATATGTGTCCACTGCTCACATATATCTCGAGAAATCGGAGAGGTTTCCCGGAGCAGTCGGGAGAGTGTGTTTGAGAAGGCTGCGGCGGTCTGCTCTGATTGCAGCTTGCCGACGTCTAGCTTTCGTTGCATGTTGGAACGTGCGGCGTGCACTACGCTGAGCCTAGTGCGTACCTTGGCTGCGACAAGATAGTGGTCCGAGTCAATGTTTGGGACCACGTAACGTTCGCACGTCCAACACGCTCGATGCGTGCCTTCCGTCAATCAGAACATGATCAATTTGGTTGCGTGTTTTTTGATCAGGACTCAGCCATGTAGCTTTGTGGATGTTAAGATGTTGAAATCTGGTACTACTAACTACCATGTTCCGACCTGCGGCGAAATCGATTAGCCTCTCTCCCATTATTGGAGGTAGTGTCGTGAAGGCTAAATTTTCCGACGGTTGGGCCAAAGATTCCTTCCTTCCCAATCTTGGCGTTGAAATCGCCAAGCACGATTTTGACATCGTGTTTGGGACAGCGCTCGTACAGGCGTTCCAAGCGCTCATAGAATTCATCTTTAGCATCGTCGTCTTTCTCTTCCGTCGGGGCGTGCGCACAAATCAGGCTAATATAAAAATATTTAGCCTTGATGCGTATCGCGGCTAGACGCTCGTCAACAGGTGTGAACCTAGAGACGAGGCCACGTAGTTTCCTACTCACCACGAAACCACATCCAAATTCGTGGCTTACTCGCATGGCAGCTGTAGTAGATGTCACAGGATGCTTTTTTAGAGCAACCCTGCCCTATCCATCGGATTTCTTGGATTGCGGTGATGTCAGCCTTGCATTTTTTGAGGACATCAGCCAGCTGGATACTTGCACCATCCCAATTAAGGGTGCGGACATTCCAGGTGCATATCCGTATATCGTGATCCTTATAGCGTTTGCGGGGGTCGTCATCAAAGGGTCCATTCCTTTCTTTTCGTTTTCATTGGGGGGTTTTTTTTAAAGTGGCGGGTCCCAAGCCCAGCGCACCAACCCCTTTTTAAAGGAGAGGGGGCCCCTTCGCCTTCTCACGTTAGCTCACCTCTGAACGGATGTTCAGAGGCTACCCAGGAGATACGTGTCCTGACGGACGTGTGAGTTGCTTGGACCGTTTGACACAAGAATCATTGTTGGCCATTCCCAGGTGTATGGCAGTCAACAACTTTCCACACAATGTGCACTTGAGCAAACGAATCCCAATCTCTCACAATAAAAAAAATTTTGACAAAAACGAAAAGTACCACACACATAATATTAAAAAATGTTGACACGAATATAGAAGTATTGAAAAAGTTAAACCCAAAATGTAAAAGCCCGTATAAAATAATTTGATTACTTTGAAAATATAGATACGTGGAGGATGTGGAAGGATTTCAGCAGTCTAGAATACCTCACAAAGGAGTGTGGTCAGTTTCTAATATTAAATCTTGGATGAATAGAAAAAATAATAAATAAATGATTGAAAAAAGATGTTTTGAGTAATAATAAGAAAGATTGTTACTTTTTAAACAAATTATTTAAGTCACAGAGATCAGGAGCTCACCCAGTCAGGATGGCCGAATTGTAGTAGTATAATATATAAAGTAGAGTATAAGTCCTGCGCAGCCTTATAGTTTGTAAGATAACGTATGATAGTATATGTATATAAGCTTTAATTTGAGTCAGAGAACTGCAAAAATCACTTTATTCAATGATTTCATCATGCACTAAAATTCGTACTCTCGTTAAGGCATGCAACAAAACTCAGTTGTGAAAAAAATCTGCATCGTTCTATTGAGCTCGTCACTGTGGTGATTATGACTGTACTCAACGAACATGATCTATTAACATTGAACGAGCGAACGCCAACACATTAAATAAACTCATCAGTGTGTTAGCAAGTGCTTCGTTCGGCTGAATGTGACTCGGGTCTCCGAAAGATTTTTTTCATATTTCTTCTCTTTCTCATGCTCCCTTTCCCAACAAACGCATATGCATTCTTAGTAGCTAATACGCGTTCTTAGTCACTGATACGCGCTCATTACGTTCATACGCCCTCACATGCATTGAATTTTGTTTTTTTTTGCATTCGATTGATTGAAAGTTCCAAATTGACGAAACACAAATGAACGAGGAATAGATTGTTCTGATGTTACCGATGAGCACCATCTAAATATTGACGAAAAAATTATCTGAAAACTAAAGAAGAATTTAATAATTATTATGCTACACTAGTGCAGCCCACAAAAACAGAAAAGGTTTAAAATGAAATCTAGAAATATACAACCCATTTCATTGCCCCCCTATGCAGAATAGATTGACTTACAAAAAATGTTTGATGAAATTTTTCCATAAATTAGACTTCAAAAATTAGTAAAAAAAAAAATTGGAATTAAGGATATTTATATTTATTTATATGGTGAGCTTAAAGTTAAAACTTAGAAGCTAACAAATTGATTTATAGCATGGCAACTTAAGCCTTCAGCTATGTATAATATAATATAAAAGGTGGAGCTATAATTAAATCTAATTGGTCTTAAATTAATATATATAAATAGTATATACAACTCATTTGAGTATGGTGGTTTAGGCACAAGAATTGTACTTATAATAACAGATTTACATGTTTTTGTTGTTTTTATTTTTTAGATTTTATGATATAAGTTTTTTTTTTTAAGAAAGTTAATAAGTAACTTAAGGTCATTTACCGATGGTGTTTTAAGTATATTTAATAAGTTGTTGTTAGGGAAATGTAGGTTGCGTTCTATTGAAAGGGAAGGACATTGTAATAGAACATGTTCTATGTTTATAGCAACGTTGTCCTGGCAGAGTGGGCAGTATTTGGAGATATTTTTATTTAAGTAGTGTTCGTTTGCAAGCTTAGTGTGTCCGAGTCTAAGTTTAATGAGTTTTGTAAGGTCCAGTCTCGATAGATCTTCTTGTTTTGTGTGTTTCAAAAAGATAATAAAGTCTGTTTATTGGAGTTTATATTTTTATACCAATTAGAGCATGAGTTGTGGTTTTGTAGCTGTGTTGATTTGAGTTGGTTTTTGTAGTGTTTGTTAATAACGCTTATGTTGTTGTTGATTGTAGTAATAAGTGGGAATTTTTTTGCTGATTTGGCGTTAGCATCGGCGAAATCATTGCCCTTGATGTTTATGTGACTTGGTATCCAAATAACTTTGAATTTATTGGAGTACCGCATCAGAAGTGTTCTAATTGTCTCTGCGTAGAAGCTGTGGTTTTCAATATTTTTTTATTGATTTTAATACCGATAAGAAATCGGAACATAATACGAACTTTCCGTTTTTTGCTTGAAGAATGGTAATTGCTTCAAAAAGGGCTGTTATCTCTGCAGAGTATATGGACGTGTTTGCAGGTAGGATGCCAATTTTTATAACCGATTGCTCAGTCGTGATGGCGTATGACGTGTAATGTTCAGATTTTGATCCGTCTGTATAAACAAACTGATGCTGAGAGTGGTAGTTTTTGAAGGCTAAAATTGGTGGAAAATTGATGGATTTGTAGAATTTTTAGTATAATTGTGTAAATTAATGTTGGTTGGGCTTTATGGTTTTAATTGGACTGAATGGAGTGTTATTCGCTATACAGAATTTAATGGCTCTAGATATCGTCGAGTTACTTTTTATTATTGCCCTGCTTTGAATTAAGGAATTAAGGTTAGATAAGTGTGATTTTATGCAAACAAGTGTGAAATTTTTAGGATATAATGTTAGTGGAGATGGAATTAAAGCGGATGGAAAAGGGCTGCAGGCAGTTCAAGATTTTCCAGTTCCTAATAATACACATGAAGTCCAATGTATTTTAGGTCTGTGCTCTTACTTTAGAAGATTCGTTAAGGATTTTTCGGTGATAGCAAAACCACTTGTAACGACGACTCTGGCTGGGGTATCATCAGTGGGTGTCCAAAGTCCGTCACGACATAAATATGAGGCTAAGAACTCTGCACCATCTTTGGGTAAACTTCAATTTCGTACAAGATCATTCAAGTCCAATTGCGAAGTTAATGCTCGTGGAACTGTTACCTTCTTTGTGTATGGAACATAGTCTGTGTCATTGTCGATATTATCATCGGTCTCGGAACTGTATTCGTCAGATTCATCCTCAGATTCTACGTTCTCATCATTTTCAGTAATGACGGCATCAATTAAATCAATTGCACACTTGTTGGGTGAAACTGAAATTGGAGGTGTCACTGATTTCATAGTCATATACGGAATTTTGTTTTTTAAAAATTGGTCCGCCATATTGGATCCGCTATTTTGAATTTTAAAAAACCTGGCGTGAAATTCGTAATCAGCGACCCCAAAAACCCCCAGATAACAAGTTTCGTAAGAAACCAACCATTTTTTAAAAATTGGTCCGCCATATTGGATCCGCCATTTTGAATTTTGAAAGTCTGACTTAAAATTCGTAATCATCGACCCCGAAAACCCCTGAGTAACAAGATTCAAGCAAATCCCTCGTTATTTAAAAAGGTTTGTCTGTCACATAAAATCCGCCATGTTTTTTGAGGTTATGTCAAAATCCAGGCGTGATGGAGCAAAACAGACTTCAGATTCATGTTCAGCGCATCAAAATATATAAGGAATGGGTGGTCTAATTCCCCAACTCGGGTACTTTTTTTTGTATGGCTGTGTTATCGACGGTTGCAAATGTACACTTTAACACACGTTATGCTCAGCTGAATGCGCGCCGACACGATAACGACTTGCTCGGCTGAAGGTTTGCTCAGAACTGTTGTGACTCCTGACTGCTGATAGACTGCTGACTACTAAGACGCTGCCGACAAACTGTACATCTAAACTGCTGACAACTGATAGTTGATGTAAACGCGACACAACTACTCCACTACACATCTTACATTCGCCCGTCCTGTCATCGATCTCCGATGACCAAGGATCATTGTGGTTTACCGCATACCTCCACATCTTCATGTTGTCACAGCTTGTGACCTTGTTTTTAGGTCCTTCGATATCTGCTGCTTTTCGTACTTCATAACGCCCATTTCGTTTGACGTTGGTAATCTCGTAGGGTCCTAAATATTCACTTGCCAATTTTCTTCCAGCAACAAACTGCGTACATCGGATTGCAACTAGATCACCTATTTTGTATCTATACTCAGTTTTTCGTTTCTTATCAAACTGGCTCTTATATGCGGCTTGAGCTATCTGAATGTCTGCTTTTGTACATTGTCGAAACTGCTGTTTCTCATCATCAAAATTGTCGTACATCTCCGCTTCAAGTAACTGCATAATACGCTCTTCAGATACATTTTTCATTATTACGCCGAACAAAAGCCCCGAACCACGACATTTTTGTAGAAACGTGAACTGTGCTATTTAGTGCCTTCTGAACAAATTTAAACAACTTTGATGGCTGATTGACTCTTTCTATTTGTCCGTTACTTCTTGGTACTCCAGTGGTACTCCAAACAAGCTCGATGCCATTCTTTCTCACATATTCATCAAAAACGGCTGATGTGAACGCTGCACCTTTATCACTAACAATGCGTACTGGACTTTCAAAAACTGTAGCCCACTCGGTCATCTTTCTAAGAACCTCTTCGCTGTTTGTAGTTTTAGTCGGGTACATCCACACAAACTTCGTGAATCCATAACATGGCGGTTGTATCCATTGGACCAAGGGGATCAACGTGCAATGTGTATAACAGCGTAGCTCCTTTTTTCAACGTGATATAACAAACCTTCCTTCTTTCCCAACTTTTTGTTAAATATTTTGCATTTGACTCAGTTGTTTATCATGTGTGAGACCTTACTCTCCAAATGAGGTATCCAATAATGTTGCTTTATGCCGAGTATCGTTTTCTGAACAGCAAAGTGACCCGCACTATGGGAGTCGACAATAATTCCTTTTTTCAATAATTTTGGTACAACCAACAAATCAATACCATCTACTGCTTTAAATATAAGGCCACTTTTATCTTAAAATAAGTTGGTTAAAATTTCTGATATCGCTTTAATCATTCAATCTTCGTCTTGCGCCTTCTTAATTCACGTTCAAATTTCTGTTAATATTAACATAATCTGCTGAGGATATCGGCTAAGACAATCAACATGTTTAAGCCTTTCTCCTGATCTGTGTAAAAATATATAAGGAATGGGTGGTCTAATTCCCCAACTCGGGTACTTTTTTTTGTGTGGCTGTGTTATCGACGGTTGCAAATGTAACTTTAACACACGTTAACGAAAACGACTTGCTCGGCTGAAGGTTTGCTCAGAACTGTTGTGACTCCACCTTTAAATCAAAGTCTTGTAGAAACATGAACAACTGTGCAACTTCTCGAGGTACGTCCTTTTTGCTAATAGTTTGCTTAAATGCTGCACAGTCTGTTACTAGTATAAACGAGATACCTAGTATGCACTGCTGAAATGTTTTAAATGCAAGAAAAATTGCCTTTGCTTCTAGTATATAACTATGCTGTTGCTCTTCTGCTTCGTTAGTCTTACTCCAAAAAAACATCGGATACAAATTACCCTCATTCTATTGCATCAGCGCTGCATCAAATACATCTTTTGAAGCATCTGTATGTATTTCGGTCACGGCGTCTAAACTGCACATCTTTGCGCAATAAATTTGTTAACGGCTTTGCGATCTGCAAATAGTTTTTTATAAACTTGCAGTAGAATCGATTTAGTCCCAGGAAAGACTGCACTGCTTGAATGTTACATGGGACTGGAAACCTATTGATGGCGTTTGTTTTTTTTTTAATGCCAGGTTTTATTTCATCAGCTTCAACGATATGCCCCAGAAAATTAATCGCATTTGTAAAAAACGGCATTTCTTCTCTTTTATACGTAATCCGTAATGTGCTGCTGTATCAAAAACTTTCTTAATTTTTGCAAGGCATTTCTCAGCGGTTTCTGCATGTATAATTATGTCGTCCATATACAGATCAAGAACGTCTTATTACATTAGATTTTGATTTGAGTTACAAAATCCAAACGGTGCTCGGTTGAACACGAAAAGACCGTCTTTTGTAACAAACGCGGAATATTTCTTGTTGCTTTCTTTCACTGGCACATGGAAAAAACCATTTTCCAAGTCCATTATCGAGAAGTATTTTGCCCTTTCCAATGTTCCCAGCACGTCGTCCGTACCTATGGTGGACAATCTTTCAGCACTATTTTACTCAGCTGTCGAAAATCGACGCAGATTCTGTTACTTCCATCCTTCTTTTTTACGACAACAATACGATTTGCGAAGTTTGAGCATGAACGTCTTATTATATCCGCGTTTATCCACTTATTAATCTGCTGCCTAACCGCTTCAACTTCAGTTACTGAAACTCGGTTTGGTGCATGCCGAAAGGGCACGATATTCCCGTTTGGAATTATCTTCAGTTTAATCGGGCAATCAGCAGTAGGCTCATCTGGCCTGTAGTTTTTTATCATGGTCTGCACCGCGTTTTTAAGCTGTGGGAGTACATCAGCGTAAATAGTTGTTTCTATAATGCTATATATATACTTATCTAATGCAGATAAATAAGGCGATATAGCCTTTATAAGCCTTTTGACCACGTCCTTTAGAGCATCGAATTTAGAAAGGTCCTGCAAAATCGATGGCTGTATGGTGAAATCGATGACTCCCAGTAACTCGATATGCTGGGAAGTTGCCCATCAGTTGGTTCGATACCTCTTGTCGGTATCTAATACAGATAACGCATGCTCGTAGAAACTTCTTTAGTAAGTTCCGTAGATCGAAAATCCAGTATTCAGCTCTTATTATGCTTTTCATAAGCTTTATTCCTCCATGCAGTGTTGTTTTGTGTGCATGGTAAACTAAAAGCTAGGTAATGTGTGACTTTCCAAGTATAATAGGGTGTTTCATACTGTATGGGAGTGTCGAATTCTGTAGACGGCCCCCAACTCGTAGAATCCCATGAGTGTCCAGGAATGGATTAAGTGGCAGCAATTTATTTTTTGTTTCGTACTGTTTGTTGTTTTGAAGATGGCTTATTTCTTTACCAAATTCAATTCGTTGTTGCAGCTTCAATATTGTCATTTTTGCAGTTTTAAGTTCATCCGCGGTTAGATATGACGGATATTTTAATTTGTAGCGAAGTTTTTGAATTAAACGCAACACATAGGCAATTACGTTTTGCAGTTTGCTAAACGTAGAAAACTTTGTAAGCAACTGCATCAATCGATTATCCGTTTCGCACATCGCAGTTACTATTACGGGTTCGTTTTGGGGATATTTTGGCCATTTAATTGCTGGCCAAGAGAGCCATTGCCGTCTTTGCCACCAAATAGTATATCCCTCAAGTTTATGTGGAAAAATACCTCTAGACGCAACATCTGCAGAATTGTCTGCGGACTTGACGTAGCTCCATTTAGCCATTGCTTATCTTTTCGAAATATCGTCAACTCTGGATTTGATGAATTTATCTTTGCTCCGTCTGTTATTTGTCCAAGCAAGAACGATTTGTGAATCTGTCCAAGCATATGTTTGAACATTGTCACCAATTATTTCATGGACTTTCGACAGCAGCTTTGCCAATAAATGAGCTGCACATAGTTCGAGTTTTGGAATAGTTTTCTGGTTTTTGATTGGATAGGCTTTGCTTTTCGCTGTGAGCAAAGTTATACTTGACTCTGATTTGGCATATACCACTGCAACATACGCCTTCTCCGATGCGTCACTAAACCCATGGATCTCAATAAATTTGGAGCCATATGTACCAATCCAGCGTGGAATATTTACACTTGCCAATGCAGGTAACTCTTGAGCGAAGTTTTTCTAAAAATTCCCAGATGTTGCGTCGATTTCTTCGTCCCAAATAAGCTGTAGCCTCCATAAGTCTTGCATGTGTAGCAGTAATTTATATTAGTGTAGCAGTAAATCATTGCAATATGATAGGCTAAGCCCACTGTACGATGAGCTGCTGAGAGTGTGTTCTCAGCAGCGATAGTATTAAAACAGAATGTGCAATAAAGAAAAGTCAGTCTATGCTCAGCTCGCGACAAAGAAATACGTACTTCAGTTCAGAAGCGGTCGAATCACGCCAATACAAAAAATATATATATGCATACATATACAAAGTACATATAACGAAATGTCTGAGAAAAAATTTAAACAAATTAACATTAAAATTATTAAAAGAATTGTGCGTAAAGTTTAAACAAAAGTCGAGCGGAACAAAAAGCGAAATAATAAAACATTTAAACAATTCGGAGGTGCAAGTACGTATAGGAGTAGCGGCAGACGTAGAGGGGCAAAGTAACGAGACGGCAAATGTGGGGAGAAGGAGGACAAACGTAGAGGCGGAGGACAACGCAATGGAAAATTCCATCAAAGTGGTGAGCAACGTAGAGGAATAAAACAACGCAGCGGCAAACGTGGAGAGACGTAGCGAAGAAGCGGCAAACGTAGAGGAAGACAACGCAATGGAAAATTCCATCGAAGTAGTGAGCAACGAAGAGGACAATGCAAACAGAAAAAAAGACGTTACAAAACTACGAAGAAGTGTGCCATAGGAACAAGGTGGTATACTGCGACGCAGACAACAACAACGCTAGCGGCAGCAAAAAGAGGATAAGCAGCGATCGTAATTCACAAATAAGTGCGAGTGAAAAGGAAGAGTTACTACACACAATCGCCGAATTGCGCAGTGAGAACGAAAAACTGCAATGCAAAGCAACAATGCCGTGAGAGCGACGTAGGGGAGTGGCTGTTACGATAAAACAACATTCGAGCAGCATTCAAAGTAAGCGACGACGACATGCGTGCAATACTTTGCATGCGGTTGGTGGGCAGTGCGACGAGCAACATAGACAAAAAGTTGGAACAAC
>JAWNNP010003067.1:0-15201 GCA_035044805.1 Leucophenga maculata
TTATATTGTCATAAAAATTAAAAAAAAAAAGTTTGAATCGCGATCTACAACGGAACATATGCCTATAATCTTCGAAGTCGTGTGCGCAACAAATCAGCAAAGTTTCATTCTAAATGGATGAACGGTTTATGAATGCATATGTAACGAACAAACAAACATGCAAACATTCAATTCTGTCGCTCAGCATGTCGTTGAAAACACATAACGCGACACAAACCATATTTGAGCAGACGAAAATTTTCATTCAGTTGTCATACGTTAACGATGAGTGCGGATGCTGCTACTGATGCTATTTTGCTCGCCGTTATATTAAAACGGGAGAGAAAACGCGAAAAAAAAACAAACAAAAAATAAAAAAATTTGGTGCCAAGAATGGTAAAAGTAGTGAGATCTTCGTGGACAGAAGGAGTTATTGAAGGAATTGGAATTCACGGCCGAAGCAGATTTTAAGAATTATGTTCGCTTGGGAGAGCCATCTTTTGATAAACTTTAAAAAAAAAACAAGTAAGGAAATTTCAGTCAGTTCATACCAGTTCAGGTCACCTAACAAACACATTAAATGTTTCCCGAGCATATGACCAAACACCACTTCTCACTGCGCGAATATGAATGAAAAGAAAAGGGGGATCGTTCAAATTCAATTGCTTATAAAAACGTCATTTATTATCCGATTTTGATAACCTTTTTTGATTTGGGCTTAGAAGGACGTTAACTTTATACTGGTGCCGAAGAAATTTTTACCCTAAGGGGTGATTTTATGGGGAAGGGGGAGAGGGGTAAAATTTTAAAATAAACTTGTGAAATTCCGGAGCAGTCCTAGTCGAATGCAAAAAACACGAAGTCTCTATCTATTGCCGTTTCCAAGATCCTTCTCGTTCATACAGACGGACGGACGGACGGGTGAACGGACAGACGGACATGGCTATATCGACTCCTCTATCACTCCTGACCATAATGGGGGTAACTTTGGGGGGTCTCCGACAATTAGTTCTTCCTGTTACATACATTTGCACAAAACCAATAGGTTCTTGTACCTTCGGTACAGGGCCTAATTACACACATAACCAAGCAAGACACAATGATGAGAGAAGCTATACCTCATCATCACCGACTTACAGTCACTCTTCGGTTTTGGCAATCAGAAACAGCTTTGAGGATCTGAAATTTTTGACGGCACCTCAAACAATTTTCGTCATTGTAAATGAAACTTGCGAAGCAATAATTAAAGGACCAAGTAATTATATAAAAGTAGAATTATTTAATTATTATTTTTTTAGACCAAAAGAAATTATACATTTTCAATAAATTCCGGTTCTACACTGGCATTACACGTGGCATTTGTGGCATTTCACGTGAATAATGCATGGCTTGAAAATTGAGAAGCACCCGTTGCGAATTTTGTTGTGGCATCGAAAAATTTGATGGCGACTGCATAACATTATGACCATTCAAAATAATTGGGATGTCGATTGTATGGCTAAATTGCAAATTGCCAATACAACCGTGAAATAAAACATGCGACATTATTTTTCGAGATAAAGCTTTTTGTGCTGCATCCATTTCCTCATATTGAGCACACCATGATTCCTCTAATGGGTTGCCCTTTTTTTGTGGTTGGCACGGTGCCCCAGCTTTTCACATGCCAACTTAATAAGTTTGTCTTATTCTTCATTGTTTTTTTGCTTGGGTGCGGCATTGTCTGCAAATAAAAATAAAATTATACAATAATTCATTTATTTTTTTAGGTGACACAATCAGAAAATGATTGGAAGAAAGATGCTTGAATGTTTAATGAGCTGTGGAACTTTTCATGTTATTTCGCCATGGTTCACATTCTTCATGATCGTCCAAAAATTACGTTAGGTCAAAATACCACAAATGGGGGACGTGCTCGTCATCTGCACCAGCACAAGACTTCAAACTCGTTTTTTATTTTTAATTCGCGGCGATAGGATGTCCGTAATTTTTTTTTTTACTGTCATTTCTCGGGTGTCATCAGGGTTACCTTCCCTTATTTTTTCCACAATAACTTCATACGGTCATTTTTTTAGCACCCAACTGTTTGTTTTTGAACTTTCATAATGCAGGTTCGATGAACTCGCACATAAATTTTCTGTCATCTATAATATTTTTTATCCGTACACAACGTACGCGACCATACTCAACAATTTCACTCAACTTTGGCCTCACTCGACTCAGACCATCTGCTCAGACGGTCTGTGTCGTTTTTTTGCCGCTTAACTATGAAGTCAAGGATGTAATAAAAGATATCACGTCGCCGTTAGAGAAACGATGCCAGAATGATAATGACCTTATTGTATATCAATGGAATAAAACGAAGTAACTTCAATTGTTAGACGCTGAATAAGAATCAGATTTCGGAAATTCACAAACATCGTCAGGTATTTTTGTTGCCTCAAATCGTAGTTCTTAATATATGTTTGCACTTTATGTTTTGATTTCGATCAAAATTTATCATTGATAAGTTTCAACCTTCACATAAAATAGATTCAAATAATTGAGTATTTTGGTACATTTACCAAAATGTTCTCATTGCATGATAAAGCTAAATAATTGACAAAGTGACTGCAATAAAGCGTAAGCTAGTAAAGTAGAATTCCTGAAAATGCAATAGCAGTGAAGTAAAAGACAGGCCAGTAGTTACTTTATATCCCCTGTAAAGCGAAAGTAAGCGACAAAAGCCAACAAGAGTAGTTTGTCATCAGACAAATTATATATAAGACAAGCAGCTGCAGCTTCAATGCATTCTAACAATGAGGATGCCGCGGCATGACATGTATATGTACGACAAACTGTAACAACAAGATGTCGAGTTGAACAAGTCACAGATTAAGTTCAAATTTTTATAATTTATAAATGTGTAATCATCAAGTTTTTTTGATTTCGTTTAAATCTATTAATATTTTCAACATTAATAACTAGCGAAAAATTAATTGTGCATAAATAAAAGGCGTTTAAATAAATCAAATGTACACAATTTATTTGCGCGCGGCGCTTTGTAATAAAAAGGAATTAACGCGGTAGTACAATACGCTGACCCGTTACACGAAAATGAATGTATATATATATATATATATATATATATATATATATGTATGTTGGAGTATGCAAAACTCCGCAACAACGAACAGTCACGTTAGAGATCTCAACAGCGACATACATAATGTTAGAATAGAAATTAAGCAAAGGGCGATAGTGCGCAGACTATTTAGCCCGAGCGAAGTTAGATAAAAAACAAGTAAGGAAATTTCAGTCGGGCGTAACCGACTGTAAGACGCCCTGTACCAGTTCAGTTCGCCTAAAAAACACATTAAATGTTTCCCGAGCTTATGACCAAACACATGACCACTTCTCACTCACCGAACTGGTGAAACGAAAAGGGGGGTCGCTCAAATTCAATTGCTTATAAAATCGTCATTTATTATCCGATTTTGATGAACTTTTCGGATTTTTGCTAAGAAGGACGATATCTCTATACTGGCTTACTTACTTTTTTTTGTGCCGAAGAAATTTTTACCCTTGGGGGTGATTTTATGGGGAAGGGGGGGGGAGGGGCAAGTTTTTAAAATAAACTTGTAAAATTCCGGAGCAGTCCTAGTCGAATGCAAAAAACACGAAGTCTCTATCTATTACCGTTTCGGAGATCCTTTCGTTCATACGGACGGCCAGACGGACAGACGGACATGTCTATATCGACTCCTCTATCGCTCCTGACCATAATGGGGGTAACTTTGGGGGGTCTCCGATTATTATTTCTACCTGTTACATACATTTGCACAAAACCAATAGGCTCTTGTACCTTCGGTACAGGGCCTAATGATCTAGACAACTAAGCGCGTCTCTGATTATAGATGATAGCGATGCATTAACGAATTGCTGCTCACCCGAACAATAAAATTATATAAATAATTTATCTATTATTTCAGATCACAATTGAAAATAAATCTTTGCGGTTCTATATGTTGTAACGAAGTTTTCAGCTGGGGTTTCGCTCGCCGTCTGGTCCAAGTCCGTTACAGAAATTTCGTAGGAGGATAAGCGTTATGGTGGTGTAGCAACTCAAAAAAGATAAATTTTGTTGGTTTAATTAAGTTCACTTTATTGATAAAATTACGTGATATTGGTTAGCAGGTGACTCTTCCAATCCAGTGTACGTATCGACCACTGTAGTGTCCCTAGCCGTTGACCGTGTAAGCGTAGGGTGCATGCACGAGCGATGGGTCAGTGTGTGAATAATGACCTGAAAACGTGTGTGAGTGTGTGCAGGTGGGTGTGCGTGCTTTGTGAGTGTGTCTTAGCATGAGTGTGTGTCTGAGTGAATGTATGGTCTCGTGTTTATATGCGTTGTGAGGTTAGTACATGCTTATTTCCGCGTGTGAGTGTAAACAGTGCAGTGTTCTTGTATTTTAGTTTGCGACAGACACGGGGTTTTGAATCGCGGGGTTACTCGGAGCGTGGAGCGGTTAGCCTGGAGCGGCGGTCACTCGTACGCGGCGCTCACGGAGTTATCTCGGAGCGTGGAGCGTTTAGCCAGTAGAGGCTGTTGCTCATACGCGGCACTCGCGAAGCTTAGTCGAACGCGGAGCTATTAGCCAAAGAGGCTGATACTCGTAAGCGGCACTCGCGAAGCTAGTTGAACGCGGAGCTATTAGCCAAAGAGGCTGATACTCGTAAGCGGCACTCGTGAAGCTAGTCGAACGCGGAGTTATTAGCCAAAGAGGCTGATACTCGTAAGCGGCACTCGCGAAGCTAGTCGAACGCGGAGCTATTAGCCAAAGAGGCTGATACTCGTAAGCGGCACTCGCGAAGCTAGTCGAACGCGGAGCTATTAGCCAAAGAGGCTGATACTCGTAAGCGGCACTCGCGAAGCTAGTCGAACGCGGAGCTATTAGCCAAAGAGGCTGATACTCGTAAGCGGCACTCGCGAAGCTAGTCGAACGCGGAGCTATTAGCCAAAGAGGCTGATGCTCGAACGCGGTAAAATAATATTAACCAGAGAGGTTAATATTAGCACACTTCACTTTTACTGCACACCTATTGTTTTACCCGAGGTTACTTACTTGGACTGCTGTCCGAAAATTAACTGACTGAATTTGCATTGCGTCGCGCCTTTTATACCATGTACCGGTCATGTTTTTCCGTCTATCGGGTTTGAATCGGAACGTATTACCGATTTGATCAGCTGTTAAAAACAGCTGTTTGATCAATGAGGACATCTGTTGATGGAACGGTCATGGCTTCGGGCACTTATTAGCGATCAGGGTCATGTTGTGGTCACCTGCTCGCGTGTTAGGTCATCTGTTCTAAAAATGCATTAGTTGCTAATGTTTAAACTAGGTTACAAAATGGTAATAAAATTACATTTCATGGATTCAAATATTTCTTATAACTAATTGTGCGACACTCCTAAGTTTCGTCACACTCCCCCCCTTCTTTGGATATCGCCGTTTTGGCGTGCTTGAGCGTGATTCTCCCATTCTTTGTCACCCGTAGTTGGTATAGATTTGCTCCGCACAAGCTGGTCAGGCACTTCCCTTTCTTCCATCGATTTATCTTCAGGAGGACCTCGGAGCGGAGCGCGACGTCTGACATGTTTGGGATGCACCGTATCCAACGGAGTGCTGACTGGTATGGTGGCAGTGGCAGTGTTTGACGAGCTGTATATAATGTAGCCGGTGGGTCGACTGCTCTCGCCTGGACAGTGGTTGCAGATTTCACTGGATGTATCTGCCTTGGTGTACGTATACGTTGTGCGACATTTATTGATGCTGTAGCTGTGCCTGCCATCGTAGGGAACTGCTCGAAGTGTTTGAAGGTCCCTTTGGTGATCGTCAAAGGCTTTGGTTGTGGTTTTTTGGTATCCATGTTGTTCGCGCTGAATATCTTGTGTGCGCGCTGATATGTTGGCTCTCGTTGCGTTGAAACTGTCAATTCTCGACGCCTTGGTGAACCAGTTTGGCGAGATCGAGCGCGCGGTGCATGAGGACGTTTTATGGTGGTGTTTGTTGACGTTGAAGTATCTGGGAGACGTGTGCGCAGTGGAAACTGCGTTGCAGCATTCTGCGTTCTACCCTTTCTGTTCTTTGGTGAAGACATCTTTGTAGTATTGTCTGCTTGTGGTACTTGCCGGGATGAAACTGTAGACTCGGTTGCACATCCGTGTTTTGTCGATGTGCCTGATCGTGATATGGCAACTTTGTAACGTTGACATGTACTGCATGTTTTGACATATCTAGCCACATCCCTGAACATACCTGGCCAGTAGTATTTGTTGCTAACTCTGAGTATAGTTTTACGTATACCCAGGTGGCCAGCTGTTGGGATGTTGTGGTTTTCTAGTAGTGTCCTAGCTCGCATGGGTTTAGGCACATATAATTTCCAAGCCAAACATTTCTCGTTCGATGTTTTATGGCCGAAATTCCGGTATATGTTCCCATTTTGCCTGAAGTAATCTGAGTGTTTTTGTGGGTTGTCCTGAAAGTTGCGTTGTATTTTCTTAGTCCAAGTGCGTTGTGATGCTGCAGCCTCAGTTGTGCTACACACGGTTGTATGCGGTTGTCTAGATAGCGCTGATTCTTGTTCATCTATTACTCCGACAGTTATGTCACACTCTGTAGGTGTAGATTTCTGTAGGTCTATCGAGAGGCCGTTGCAAACAAAGTTTGTGTCACTTTGCATTAGAAAGTCCATACCCAGCAGTATATGATCGGTGACTCCTGGTAAAATAAGAAAATCGATTGGCATTGTTTTATTGCCACATCTTATTGGTAGCCGCAGGGAGCGCTTCGCCGAACATTCGGAACCATCGGCCATGCGTACTGTCGTTTCTTCGGGGTAAAATGTAGCTGTGCTGTCGTGTGCGAATAGATCTGCTATTTCTCGGCTGATGAAACATCTAGTGGCTCCTGTGTCGACCACTGCCTCGAGTGTCTTTTGACCCAGTTTGATGGTGGCATAGAGCCGATGCCCTATTATTCTTAGTTTTGCGGTCTTGTTCTGGCATGCGTGTCTCCGCGATAGTCCGCTCTGCCTGTTGCTTTTCCTACAGCATTCGATGGTACGGACACCAACCGTTCCGCAAGTCCAGCAGAACAATTTCGATTCGTTGCGGCAGTCGTGGTACTGGTGTCCTTGCTGTCCGCAGCGTTTACATGCATCAGTGGTGTCAACTTTTAGCGTTGTTGAGGCGATACCTAACTTTGCTAGACTTTGTTTCGCCTGTTGCTTTTGGCCCAACTCGGGGAGTAGCTCTTCTAATTCGTCCGCTAGCGTGATTAGCTCGGGCAACGTTGTGAAGTCTCTGCGGCGAATATGTAACTTATATTCGTTGCGACAATTTCGGTATATTCGTTCTAGCCCTTCGTCGTGTGTGTATCCGGCGGTGCGCATTAGATTTTGCAATCCAAGCACATATTTTTTAAACTTTTCGCCTGTGCCCTGCATGCGTCCTCTGATTTCGTCATCGAGGTGGTCGAAGTAATGGCTTGGTAGGAAAAATTCAAGGAATGCCGCGCGGAACCCAGACCACTCATTCCAGCCATCATGGTTACTGCGCCACCAGATTAACGCGTCCTTGGTTAATATTTCCGGCATGGTTTTGGTGATGTCGTCTTGTGGCAGTCCATATGCCTCTGTTAGTTCTTCCACTCGTTCAAGAAACGCTAGTGGGTCACCACTGCCATCAAAACGAATGGCCCATTTTCTGACCTTGTCCATGATATCAGTATGTGTGCGCATCGGCCTCGCTGGTCTGTAAATTGGCTCCATTTTGGCGCTGGTGGTGCAACCTGACCCCGCCAGACTGATCATTGAGCCATTGGGGGTGGTGTTAATAATGCGAAGGCTGTTTGCTGCTGTGAGCACCTGCCCAGGTGGTTCTCTGAGTTCTGCGACTCGTTGCCTAATGTCATCCGGTAGGTCATCACTGTTGATATATTCCAGCAGTCGTTGTTTTAGCTCCCCTGGACTGCAATCCACGTCGATGTGAAACTCTTCACCTACCGCATATAATTCGGAGATGTTGAGGCGGTCAACCCATATGTTGCTCATGACTGTAGATTAGTTTAAATTTTAGTGTTTTTATAAGTTGGTATTTCAATACTTAGTTGTTGATAAATTTTGCCGGCCGCGGTTCCGCTAGTGTCCACCGGTAAAGTTCCTGGTCAATGATGTCACCACTTCTTGTATCCTTGGAGTCTCTGATTTCTGTTTTTTCTTTGAAGTCCCTGCTCGGGCGCCACTGTAACGAAGTTTTCAGCTGGGGTTTCGCTCGCCGTCTGGTCCAAGTCCGTTACAGAAATTTCGTAGGAGGATAAGCGTTGTGGTGGTGTAGCAACTCAAAAAAGATAAATTTTGTTGGTTTAATTAAGTTCACTTTATTGATAAAATTACGTGATATTGGTTAGCAGGTGACTCTTCCAATCCAGTGTACGTATCGACCACTGTAGTGTCCCTAGCCGTTGACCGTGTAAGCGTAGGGTGCATGCACGAGCGATGGGTCAGTGTGTGAATAATGACCTGAAAACGTGTGTGAGTGTGTGCAGGTGGGTGTGCGTGCTTTGTGAGTGTGTCTTAGCATGAGTGTGTGTCTGAGTGAATGTATGGTCTCGTGTTTATATGCGTTGTGAGGTTAGTACATGCTTATTTCCGCGTGTGAGTGTAAACAGTGCAGTGTTCTTGTATTTTAGTTTGCGACAGACACGGGGTTTTGAATCGCGGGGTTACTCGGAGCGTGGAGCGGTTAGCCTGGAGCGGCGGTCACTCGTACGCGGCGCTCACGGAGTTATCTCGGAGCGTGGAGCGTTTAGCCAGTAGAGGCTGTTGCTCATACGCGGCACTCGCGAAGCTTAGTCGAACGCGGAGCTATTAGCCAAAGAGGCTGATACTCGTAAGCGGCACTCGCGAAGCTAGTTGAACGCGGAGCTATTAGCCAAAGAGGCTGATACTCGTAAGCGGCACTCGTGAAGCTAGTCGAACGCGGAGTTATTAGCCAAAGAGGCTGATACTCGTAAGCGGCACTCGCGAAGCTAGTCGAACGCGGAGCTATTAGCCAAAGAGGCTGATACTCGTAAGCGGCACTCGCGAAGCTAGTCGAACGCGGAGCTATTAGCCAAAGAGGCTGATACTCGTAAGCGGCACTCGCGAAGCTAGTCGAACGCGGAGCTATTAGCCAAAGAGGCTGATACTCGTAAGCGGCACTCGCGAAGCTAGTCGAACGCGGAGCTATTAGCCAAAGAGGCTGATGCTCGAACGCGGTAAAATAATATTAACCAGAGAGGTTAATATTAGCACACTTCACTTTTACTGCACACCTATTGTTTTACCCGAGGTTACTTACTTGGACTGCTGTCCGAAAATTAACTGACTGAATTTGCATTGCGTCGCGCTTTTTATACCATGTACCGGTCATGTTTTTCCGTCTATCGGGTTTGAATCGGAACGTATTACCGATTTGATCAGCTGTTAAAAACAGCTGTTTGATCAATGAGGACATCTGTTGATGGAACGGTCATGGCTTCGGGCACTTATTAGCGATCAGGGTCATGTTGTGGTCACCTGCTCGCGTGTTAGGTCATCTGTTCTAAAAATGCATTAGTTGCTAATGTTTAAACTAGGTTACAAAATGGTAATAAAATTACATTTCATGGATTCAAATATTTCTTATAACTAATTGTGCGACACTCCTAAGTTTCGTCACAATGTAAATTCCTTTATGGTTATTAAGTGGTAATGTGTATAAATATAAACATTTTCTTGCTTTTGCTGTGTTTGCATCAGCAAACATTTTGCCGCTTGTTATTGCAATATGTGTTATTGTTAAGAAGTTGTCGTTGTCAGTGCTGATGACACAATGCATAATTGAGCGGTAGTTAATTTCTATCTTTGCATTTCAATTGCTTACGATTTGTTGCTCGACTACCCTACTTCAATGAAGTCTATATACTTATTGTTAGCATAATATCTCTTGATATCCTCTCACTCCTTCCAGACTTCAGTCATATGCAGCAAACTGAAATTAATTCTAAATACCGGAAATTAAGCTGCTCAATGGCACAATATCGAAAATGATTTGAACAGGCATAAACTATCAAGTGTAATATGAATATTATTGAAAGGCATTTAACAAGTGTCATTTGCAAATTGGCCGCAAGCAGTATCAAGTCTTGTAGGCACTATTTGCAAAGGACCTCTGTAAGTATTCAGCTATTTGTAACACAGCAATTTGTAATTTTTTTTTTTTAACATCCTGTGGATAAATCTTTTGATGACAATCGCAGATATAGGGACACAAAAACAAATATGTGTATAGCAGACATTGTTAAATTTTGATCGCGCTCAATAATCAGGATTCATTAAAGTAGCGACCACTTATTCATGCAAAATGACTCATAGTAAATTTAGAAGATGGTATGTAGCGAAGATTGGATTTAAGTAGAAGTGTGTTACGGTATTTCTGAAAATAGACATGGACAGGAAATACATTCCTCCATTGTTGCTTCCTTAAAAGTTTCTCCATTAAGGAACTTAATATGAAAAAAGTGTGATTATGTCAACATATGTTAGGAAAATGTGTACAAACATTAAAAAACAAAATATGTAAATAATAGATAATCAAGTTTTCGTAGCGCGAAATAACTGCACCCAGTAACACGATTACTTCATCTGAGCCCATTAACATGTATACAAATTTCATCCCTATACATCAAATTGATGCAAAGATATGTTGCATTTTTTGTATCGCTTATATACAGTTCTTCAATCCAAACAAAAAAAAAAACAAGTAAGGAAATTTCATTATATATTTCAATTACAAATTTAAAATAAACTTGTGAAATTCCGGAGCAGTCCTAGTCGAATGCAAAAAACACGAAGTCTCTATCTATTACCGTTTCCGAGATCCTTTCGTTCATACAGACGGACGGACAGACGGACATGGCTTTATCGACTCCTCTATCACTCCTGACCATAATGGGGGTAACTTTGGGGGGTCTCCGACAATTAGTTCTTCCTGTTACATACATTTGCACAAAACCAATAGGCTCTTGTACCTTCGGTACAGGGCCTAAAAATAAATAAAAAAAATCGGCAAAAGTGCACTTGAATCCTGAAGAAGGTATTGCGTTGTGTTGCTGTTGAAAAAGATGATTGACTAATAAGATGATGACGTTAACTGAAAGGATGACTACGGCATTGGTGACAATGCCAAGGAAGCCAGAATTAAAAATAAAATTATATTATTGCTTTTGCAAACCCACTTTCATTTGCGCTTCTGTTGCAGTACTTTAACTTCGTCTTTTGTAGGTTCTGTGTCATTTCTCCATGACTTTTCGGAGTTTTCTTTGCTTTCTACTTGCCATTTTTTATACTCTCTATTTATAGTATAAAAAGGTACATTGGGTTTGTGAAATATTTACATACAGACAAAAGTAGGCGTTGCAGACATCATAAAGTAAATATATTTTTGACCAGCTCAAAAGGTTAAGTCGATATCAGTGTATCCGTCCGGCCAATTCTAAGTGTTAACAACAAAATTTATTGATGTTGTTAATAATGTAAGAAATACCAAATTGTTCAAACTATACGTTAATCCAACAAAATATTCTATTTAGAACCTTTAAATTATTATTTTTTATACAAATTTGTTTAAAACTATAATACAACAGATTGTCATTAGGAACAGCGTATCTCATAGTCGAGCTCACTACACACTAGCTTTTATATATATGACATTCATGGAAAGTGAGAATAAGAAAAGAGGAAATCATTGTCAACTTCGCTAACAAAAAAAAAATTAGCTCGCATCGAAACTGGGACAAGTGTCAGACTCACTTAAGAACAAATGAAAACAAAGAATTAGAATGATGATGAACGCTCAGAAATTTACAATCTGATGTTAAAAGAAAGTGAAAAATAGGTAAAGTCACATTAAAAAACCTTAACAACAGCATCTCCATATGAATTAGTACAAGCAATAAGATAGATTTTATAAGCTATTTTATTTAATTTATTCTTTCTTCTTAAATGAAGAGTAATGGACGCGTTCAGCCTTAGTGTATGCAGTTTATCAAACCGTTTAAAGAGACCTTTATATCTATGTCGTCTGATAAATGGCTTTAACTACTATTGCAGCAATATATTCCTTACCTACTGTCTATGTCAATTAAAATGTCGCTTGCTTTTCAGCCTTGTGTATGTTTAGCATCGTCTGTGCTCGTACCTCCACCTTCCGATCTCTGTAGATTTTTATTATTTTTAACATTCTTTTAGCATTTGATGTAAAATCTGTCAATTTGTCTTTTTTTCGAAGTACGACTTTGCTGTAATTCAAAAATGTCTCTTCTTTTCGTTGCAGCAACAAATTGTTCTCGCATATCTGGCGGAAGTAAGCAAGCAAGTGACAGAATCGAAAAAATTGTATCACAAAGAAAGCATTACAAGTGGAAACTGAATCTATCTATATATATAAAAATGAATCTTGTATGTATGTATGTATGTTCCTTATAGGAAGCAAAACCATCAAACCGATTGAGCTGAAATTCACAGACGATCTTCAGTTCATTCAGGAGAGTGTTCGAGTAAAGTTTGGTCAAAATCGGAGGGGGCTGTGCCCCAACCCCTCATACAAGCGGTAAACAAAATTTAACATATCTTTGCATCCATCTGAGGTACGGGGACGAAATTTAGTACACATGTTAATGGGATCGGGAAAAGTAATCGTGTTACGTTTGGTCAATATCGGAGGGGGCAGTGCCCCACCACCCATACAAGCGATAAACAAAATTCATCATATCATTGCATCCATTTGAGGTACGGGGACGAAATTTATTACACATGTTAATGGGATCGGGAAAAGTAATCGTGTTACGTTTGGTCAATATCGGAGGGGGCTATGCCCCACCACCCATACAAGCGATAAACAAAATTCAACATATCCTTGCATCCATTTGAGGTACGGGGACAAAATTTATTACAAATGTTAATGGGATCGTAAAAAGTAATAGTGTTATGTTTGGTCAAAATCGGAGGGGGCTATGCCCCACCCCCCCATACAAGCGATAAACAAAATTCAACATATCTTTGCATCCATTTGAAGTACGGGGACGAAATTTATTACACATGTTAATGGGATCGGGAAAAGTAATCGTGTTGGTCAATATCGGAGGGGGCAGTGCCCCACCCCCCATACAAGCGATAAACAAAATTCAACATATCTTTGCATCCATCTGCACCCGGCACGCTTTGTTGCGCCCAGTAAAAATTATTTTCATTACGCAATATATTCTCCTCCTACTCGACTCCAAGCACTTCTCTACTTCTTCCAGCAATATTCAAAACCGTTAAATCAAAGAGCTTTTTTTATATTTTAAACTATGAAACTTTATTCTCTTTTCTGAACTTGTTTCATCTGATCCCTTAACATGTACACCAAATTTCATCCATGTACTTCAAATGGATTCAAAGATGTGTTTAATTTTGTTTATCGCTTGTATGGGGAGTGGGGCATAGCCCCCTCGGATTTTGTCTATGCTACTCAGGGTAAATGTAGCTTTCCAATGGTGAAAGAATTTTTAAAATCGACACAGTAGTTTTTGAGTTTACTTATTACAAACACACACAAAAATTCACACCTTTCAGAACAAAGCAAACGAGACAACGGTGGCAGAGACAAAACGGTTGGAAAACGAATATTCCGATTCGGCAGCGTCAGCGACGGCAGCAACTAACTGCGACAGAATTGCTGCACAATTTTTATTATAAACGGGAACAGTGTCAGACTGTTTTCTGGAGCAGGACAGTTGAGTTGACATTTTTTTGTCCTCCTGATTACGTACTTGAACACAGTGTAGCAACATTGCACAGCGCACTTCCAGTCAGTTGTGACTCTGTTGATTGCGTGAGCACTTGTACATCTGTCGTCGCAATATCAACATCATAGCAAACCGCTCGGCTACACAAAATTTCACAACAATAGTTTTCATTGCAAATGGTTCGATATTAAAATCACACTATTCCTAATAATCTAATAGATGACAGCCACTCACATTTGCATGCGTTCGAACCATTCCTCATATTATATTTTCCGTTCCTCTTAAGATACTTCCACAGCATGAATATGAACGAAGGAAACCTCGGATAAAACTACGATTATCACCCTCACAAACAATATAGGGAACACGATTTAGGGAAATGCACCTGGACAGTCAGTATGGTCAGGATGGTGTAAATATCCAGTTGGTTGATGTCCCAAAACTACAAAAAACTGACAACACTGCAATTAAAGAAATATGATGGATAGTGCTGGGCTGCTCTTAAAATTCGTCCTGTGACATCAACTACAGATGTCATGAAAGTAAGCACGAATTTGGATGCGGTTTCGTAGTGAGTAGGAAAATACGTGGCCTTGTCTAGCTGCGATACGCATCAAGGCTAAATACTTTAATATAAGCCCTGACGGATGAAAATGACGACGATGCTAAAGATAAGTTAAATGGACGCTTGGAACGTCTTTACGAGCTTCTATCACCGAACTCTGCAGTCGGGAGCAACGCAAGCTTTTACATCGAGAGACACGGAGAAGGGAGAAACGCCTTTTCAGACGCAAGAAAAAGGAGCAAGAAATAAATGAGTTTGAGGATGTCGCGAGGTTATATGACAGAAATGAGCCTCAAAAATTATATCAAAGGGTCAAGCGTCAGACCGAAGCTTTGAAACCCGGAACAGTTTTCTTTATAGATTATAGATATAGATTATCGCTTTGTGCTACAATATCCACAACAGCTTTAGAATTAGCTCTGTAGCAGAAATAAATTGTATCAAACCAGTTTTTTTTTCAAAAACAGGAAAGAAACCTTCATATTTTTCCTGGAATTAGTTCTGTAGTTGAAAATGTTCTTGAGACTCATCACAAATTAAGAGACTGACAAACTTTAAAAAACAATTTCTCGAGTTTCTGTTTAACACACATTTTCCTGGGTGTTTAGTACAGCTAAAAATGGTCGGAGACATTGCCCATACTAATCTTCAAGAGTTAAAAATGGTCGATTAACAAATTGAAGTCATTTATATCATACTAGCTTTTACCCGCGACTTCGTCCGCGTATCTACAGATAAAAAGTAGAATATTTAATTACTTTTCTTATTTTGCCTCATTTGTGAAACTATACGGGGGGTGATGTACCG
>JAWNNP010003071.1:0-21589 GCA_035044805.1 Leucophenga maculata
CATCAGTAACTTCACCACAAAACAAACATTGCTTCTTAAAGTCAAACACTTCACTTCGTCTTTTACGAGATGCAGATGAAGAAGCTGTAGTTTCTTCTTTTTCTAGTCGCCGTTTTGCTGCTTGAATACAGTTTTAACTAATGTAAACACTTGGGCACTTTTCATGAACTTTTACACAGGCTACAGATTTCAAATGATCAATGTGACCGTCATTTCGTTCGATACTTGCAGTTCTTAAAGTTTTTATACCGCGCACTACTTCAACTAATGATTCACCTTCCGAATCTGACTTATTACACAGAAAACTTAAATCAACCATAGCTCTTGAAATTGTACGTCCAAAGTTACCAAAACTAACAAGCTTTCAAAACTAACGAATAGCCAAGATTAGTAAAAAGAGTTTCCTTGAAAAATTAAACAGTCGTAACTATAAATTAATCACTTTTATTAGATTTATTTATTTTTTTAGATTTATTTCAGCAACACAGACGGTCTATGTCGTGTAATGCCGCTTAACTCACAAATACTCTTCTAGTCTTTACGCTTCAGCGCAAAGACAAACAATGAAAAACTAGGAATTTTTTAAAAGTGTTTTTGAATACATATTTAATTATCAAAATAATTAATAAGTATAATGAAATAGTTAATGAAAATTAAATAAAGTTTAATAATTATGTATTTATCTATAAATATTAAACTTTATATTGCGTTTTTTTGACCGGGACAACCGGATAACCTTAAATGATGCTCTAACCGCACGCTCTCCGCCCTCTATCTCGAAAACGATTCAACGTATAAAAAAAAGTTTAAGACAAAAGTTGTAGGGAATTGAATCCTACAATATTGCTATAAGTATTTATAACAAAAAGCCCATAGGAAACGAGTTATTTTCAAAAAATGTGAAAAAACCAATTTTTCTAACCTTTGACCTTAAATTTTTAGTAAACGTGAACACCCCTCCATAGGTAGGTTTTGAGACAACGTTTAGGATGTCAAAATAAAAGTTTATACGAGTTTTTAGCTGGGTATCTCAAATTCCGAGGTGAACTTACTAATTTGACTAGACTATTATCTCAAAGAAAAAATAGAAAATTGAATTTAGCTCTAATAAACATTATATATATTTTAAATTTTTATTTTATTTTATGAAAAATATGAATAGAAACAAATAAAACAAGTAAGGAAATTTCAGTCGGGCGTAACCGACTGTAAGAGGCCCTGTACCAGTTCAGTTCGCCTAACAAACACATTAAATGTTTCCCGAGCTTATGACCAAACACATGACCACTTCTCACTGCACGACTAAGTGCGTTTTAAAACATGTTTTTATGTATGAAACGAAAAGGGGGGGGGGTCGTTCAAATTCAATTGCTTATAAAATCGTCATTTATTATACGATTTTGATGAACTTTTCGGATTTTGGCTAAGAAGGACAATATCTCTATACTCGCATACTTACTTTTTTTTGTGCCGAAGAAATTTTTACCCTTGGGGGTGATTTTATGGGGAAGGGGGGGAGGGGCACGTTTTTAAATTAAACTTGTGAAATTCCGGAGCAGTCCTAGTCGAATGCAAAAAACACGAAGTCTCTATCTATTACCGTTTCCGAGATCCTTTCGTTCATACAGACGGACGGACGGACAGACGGACGGACGGACAGACGGACGGACGGACAGACGGACATGTCTATATCGACTCCTCTATAACTCCTGACCATAATGGGGGTAACTTTGGGGGGTCTCCGACCATTATTTCTACCTGTTACATACATTTGCACAAACCCAATAGGCTCTTGTACCTTCGGTACAGGGCCTAATAAAAATGAAACTCTCTTAACCTTCGTTTTAACATTCGAGCGCGATATCGCTCGCGAACCTTTGCGTACGATAGTTCGCCTGCCACAAACTGAACGACTGATGAATTGTTGGAGAATAAAAATCGAATACGAAGCGAATTCGCGAACGAACCTTTTTTTTTGGTTTTTTCTTCGATTTGACATTCGTATACGATATCGCGCGCGATTATTTGGCAAGTGGGATAGTTTGAGTGAGTGTGTGTGCATGCGTGTGTTTGTGATTGCGTCTGTGTATGTGTGTGCTTGAGCATGTGTATGGTGTCGTGTTGTAAGCGTGGTGAGTGAAAACAGTACAATGTGTGGTATACTTGGAACTTATTAACGTCACTCGCGGGTTATCTTCGATCGCGGAGCAGTTCGAACGCGGAGCTATTAGCTACATAGGTTAATACTCGAAAGCGGCACCCGCGGATTTATTTGAACGCGGAGCTATTAGCCACATAGGCTAATACTGGGAAGCGGCACTCGAGGATTTATTCGAACGCGGAGCTATCAGCCACATAGGCTAATACTCGAAAGCGGCACTCTCGGATTTATTCGAACGCGGAGCTATCAGCCACATATGATAATACTCGAAAGCGGCACTCGTGGATTTATTCGAACACGCAAAAAAAATAAAATGACACACTTTATTTACTGCATAACTCTCGATTTTACCCGCGGATATTTACTTAGACTACTGTCCAAAAATGACTGACCGAATTTGCATTGCGTCGCGCTTTTTACACCATATGCCGGTCATGATTTTCTGTTTTTCGATTGAATCGGATGTTTTCCGATTGGACAGCTGACCCATAACAGACGGCGAATGTGGTCATCTGTTGATAAAACGATCATGGGTTGTATGACTTCGGGCACTTATTTAAGATCAGGGTTACGGTGTGGTCACCTGCTCGTGTGTTGGGTCATTTGTTCCAAAACTGCATTAATTGAGAATGTTAAAACTAAGCTACCTTCATGGTATAATTAAACTAAAATTTATACAGAATAAGTACATTTCATAAATCAAGAATATGAATTATATCTAAGTTGTGCAATACCATTTAGTTTCGTCACAATTTGGCTCATAAAACTGCAGCTTTCAGCGATGGCAGATCAAATAGGCTAAAGATGATAAAAATAAATGCACAGATAAATGAGAAATATCATCTACATAGATGTTATATTTCAACACATAAAATATACAATACTGTCCACTAATCCAAAGCATAATCTAAGCAGCCATAAATTAATGAGATGCTGATATACATACTTACTTAAATGGCTGTCAACCGTCTTCCGGTCATGGCCGCATTTAGGAAGGCCTCCATAGCCTAGTGCGCGCTGGCGCCAGTCGTTTGAATGCCAAGTACGGAGAGATCTCTCCATACCTGGTCATTCCATGAAGTTTTCATCCATTCGAATGAGGTGCTCAGTGCAGCCGCTGGAATTTTATGCGATGGACTATGCCAACCTCATCGAATAGCCCGTGCAGCTCAGCGTCTTATAGATCTTGATTTGGTATTAGATCAATGATTTCATAAATAGATATTTGCCGGGATACTTAGAGTAGACAGGGCGTCGACCAACTTTGATCGAATCGGCGTGTCGGATGCAGACATCTGCAACGAGTGGCTTAGCTTGCGATTGCACTCAATATTTCATGAAACACTCATGAATGAGATCAGGCTTGCACTCTCAAAAAAAAAAAAAATTACTCACTCTCACTAGCTTGCATGCGAAATCGTGAGTGCGAATAGCATTCGCACTCGTTTATTGCTTCGGCTTGACTTAACTCTCAACATTTCCAGCGAATGTAAAGTTGATTCGCGACTCAAAATGAGCTATTCGCGAATGCATACAAGCATTCGCGAATAGCTTGTAAGCTTGTGCATAGTGTAATATATATGTATGAATATACATATGTATATGCATGCATGCCGAAACGTACGCAATTTGTGGGGGAATGCAAACGAAAGGAAGGCACTGAAACGAAATTGCTTACTTTATATCTTTCTCTCTCGTGATCCAACGGTCTGCTCTTATCGGTAACAAGAATTTGTGTACCTCAGAGAGAAAAATACCGTTACCTTTTGTTTATTTGACTCTTCATTTGCTTGTGCTACAGTATTGATTTTTGCATTTTGTAGTACCTGCGCAACATTTACGTAATTTGTGCAAATAAAATTTAAAAATCAAAAACAAAATTATTAACGTAACCTACCATGGATAATAACGACCAAATAGAAGAAATACTTCGAAAGATTAATGAGGGTGTCTACCAATTGTCGGAGAGACGAGGTAAGAGTGCTGTTTGGAGTCTGTTCACTGAAGTGAAAAAGGATGACGGAACCATAGTGACCGGTTTTGTTTATTGCCCAAAATGCAAGACGTTGCTGAAATACAATGGAGGACAAACTACTAACCTGGGACGTTACAAGTGCATCATCAATGCTTCTGAGGAAACTGGTATACGGAAAATGAGCCAAGAAGATAAAGAAGGCGCAATTAATGCCTGCTCACAATGGGTTGTCGAAGATTGCCGCCCTTTTCGTGCAGTTGAAAAAACTGGATTCGCCAAATTAGCCCAGTTCTTTGTTAATATTGGAGCAAAGTATGGTAAGAATATAGACATTCCTGATTTGATTCCTGATGCAACAACTATATCGAGAAAAATAAATAAGATGGCTACAGAAAAGAAATGCGAAATCCAACCTTTTCTGAAAAAAGTAGTTGATGAAGGACGTGCCTCAGTAACAACAGATCTTTGGACCGATAACTATGTTAAGCGAAATTTCTTATGCGCTACGCTCCATTATTTCGATGGTGATAACTTAACTTCCATTGTTTTGGGTGTTAAGTCCATGGACTTTGAGAAATCAACTGGAGTTAACATTCGTAACAAACTTATCAGTCTTTTTTCTCAGTTTGGTATAAATAATTTAAAGTCAGTTGCATTTGTCACAGACAGAGGAAGTAATATTAAGAACGCATTAGAAGATTATACAAGAATTAACTGTTCCAATCATCTTTTTTCTAATGTAGTAAATTCGTCGTTTGACTCTACAAATGATTTAAAATCTTTAATTGGTGCTTGCAAGCAGCTAGTAAAGTATTTTAAGAAATCTAACCAGCACCATGCATTAGAAACATAATTAAAAGGTCACTGCCCTACACGCTGGAACTCCTTCTATGTAATGCTTAAATCCATTGCAGATAATTGGACAAATATATCAGTCATATTAAACAAAAATGGTCAACAAGATCGCCTTTGTGACATAAATATAAATATTGTTAGATCTTTAGTAGAGCTATGCCAGTATTTTGACACCATATCCAATAAATTGCAAGGATGCAGCTATGTGACGATTTGTTTTGCACTTCCTTCAATATATCGATTAAAAGCAGTTTGTGAAGCAGTGCAATCCGATGCAATAGTCAATTTCAAACGTAATATACTGAAATGTATTGAAAGCACATGGATTAACAATTCAAGCATTCACCACAAAGTTGCATTGTTTTTATATCCGCCAGCAAAACATATGGACGAAATTTTGTGTGGATAAAATACCAGAAGAAAATCAAAATCACATTGACCTACCTGATTCATCATTTAACCCGTCACAGCACAGTACTCCTCTAAATCAAACACCAACATTTTCATTCTCACCCGCTGCTCTTGAAACTGCGAGCATATCAAATGATTTAAACTTCTATTTTCCGAATCTAATTAGAGAAAGGGCTTCGGAAAATGTCGCGCAAGAAGTAGATAGATATAGATATATAGGTAGAGAACCAATACAAATTGGAAATGATTTCAACGCAATGAAGTGGTGGAAAGAGCATAATACTACTTTCCCACGATTGTCTAAATCTGCTCTCACAATGCTGTCTATACCTGCAAGTAGCGCTGCATCAGAACGCGTCTTTTCCTTAGCCGGTAATTTAATAAATGAAAAAAGAAATCGGCTTGCTCCAAAAACTGTTGACAATATTATATTTTTAAATTCTATATTAAAGAGAAACTAATTGGAAAAGTAATTTAAAATTGCAAAGATTTTAATTTTGAAGAAAAAATTTATGAATAATATTTTTTATGTTTATATAATAATCGATCAACAAAAAAATGTGTATTTCTAAGTTCCGTACTAAACATAAGCTAAATTGAAATCTAATTTAAAATTAAAAAGCATTTAATTTTATTGTATGTATTAATAACATTTTTTATGTTTATATAATAATCTATAAAAAAAAGATAAGTTATGTATTAAACAGAAACTAAATTCAAAACTAACTTAAACTGAAAAGATGATTTTTTTATGTATATATTTGATTTATCTTTAATTAACAATTTTTTCCATGTGTTAAGAGCGAGTGGCTTGCCATTTAGCAAGCCTATTCGTTGATTCATGAATTATTGACAATTTTTTTGTGAATAGAGCGAAGCGAATGCTACAGTGATTAACTATTCGCATGCTTGACACTCGCGAACTTGTGCAACTCTCAATCGAGAGTATATACAAGCAGAAACTCTCATGATCTCTGCAGTACGTGAATGCATCTTGAGTATATTCATGAAGATATCTTGGGCTATTAACAAACGATGATGGAAGAATCACCGCCTGGCCCAAGTTATTTGGATCCAGATCTGCATCGTTTCTAATCGCGTCTTGTAAATAAATGTAGTTTTCAGCCCGTAGTTTCTTTTGATTTAAAGATATAAACCTCAAGCGCTCACTCTCCATCTTGACATACATGTCCACCATAAACTGGTGAAGGAGAAGTCTACACCGAAGCAACAAATTAAAGTCGGTGCGACGGACCATCAGATGATATGCGTAAAAGTCCTAACAGGACACTTTTTTGTTTGGCATGGGTGATTTGGTAATTGGAGTTATCTGTGGAATATCAATTCTATATCCCTCCTGTCCTTTCCAAAAAATTATTGGGTATTCAAGAGCGCCATAAAATCTATGAGTGTCCGGAACTCTGGTGAGCATGCCATCATTCGCTTGAAGAACGATGTCGCGAGACGCAGTTTGATCACCACTAACTACTACGGCAGCTATTTCATTTGTGGTCGGGACATTGAATCGTCTCTCGTGTTGATCACGTGGTGCACGGTCTGGATGGATCACAACTTTATAACTGTCGTTTGGCACTCTATCTTTCGCTGATTTAAATTCATGTACCAAATCGTTATGAGCGTGTAGAACTCTTTGTATTTTTTGGACTACGTTCTTTTCTACTCCTTGTACGTACTCCAGACGCCTATTTACTTCAGCTTCCTCATCACCCATGAAGTAAACTTGTAAAAATTGAGGTTGCATATTGGTCGCAGGGAGCAAGGAACCAATTCTGTGGTATACTTGACCTTGAACAGTGAAAGTCGGACAAAATCCTGGCATTGAGACAATTCTATCCGCTCCAAAAGACGTCATATGGAAGCATGAATTATATTTTCTAATATTTCTTAGAAAACGGCGAGACTCATCTGTTTCATTAGAGAAAAGATTTTTCAGTGGTTCAACCGGCTCATCTATTGTAGAAATTGCTACTTTTCCTCCCGAACAACACATGCCTGCCGTTTCCTCTTGCCATTTAAGAGCTCCCCAAAATCGGCAATCTTTGTTCATTGCGTTTATTTTTATAAGCTTGTGACTTTCATATTCAAGCGTCTCGTCGTACTCAAATGCCGCTTTGTCGAATGCACCCCATGTGTTTCTCCTAAATGTTTGACGACGCTGTACCGCCCTTTCAGCAACAGCGCTTCTGCGGGCTTCAGCCATCTCAACGGTTTCTGTGGCCCTTTGAAACGCGATATAAGCTGCCCTGCTGTTGATGCAGAGCTTGGAACTGCTCCGGTGTCTCAGCAGCCCTTTGGGACGCCAGATACTCCGCATTGTGTTCACGCCGAGCTTGGGACTGCTCCGTTGTCTCAGCAGCCCTTTGGGACGCCATATACTCCGCATTCTGTTGTCGCCGAGCTTGGGACTGCTCCGGTATCTCATCAGACCTTTGGGACGCCAGATACTCCGCATTCTGTTCACGCCGAGCTTGGGACTGCTCCGGTGTCTCAGCAGCCCTTTGGGACGCCATATACTCCGTATTCTTTTGACGCCGAGCTTGGGACTGCTCCGGTGTCTCAGCAGCCCTTTGGGACGCCAGATACTCCGCACGTTCTTGATGCCGAGCTTGGGACTGTTCCGGTGTCTCAGCAGCTCTAGCTACCTTCATTGCTCGTGCTTTCTTTGACTTTTTTGAAAGATTACTCTTACGCTTTCGGTCCATAATAAATAATAATAATAATAATAATTTTTTATAGAAAGAAATTACTCTCAAATAATTTTTGATTTACTTGACAATTATTTCTTAGTAGGATTAGTAGATTGAATGCTTCTATTTTGAATCGATATAACTATAAAATTTTTTACCTGCTATTTTATTGCAGTTGAAGTAATGAAGTAACAATAACGTAGCCTACGTTCTTTTCCATCATCCCATCTATCTCTATTCCAAAATTGAGACGAATTGGTAGAGCGGTTTAGCCGTAAGAGAGGAACATACATACACACATACATACATACATACATACGTACATACACACATACATACAAACTTGCGCATTTATAATATTAGTAGGATTAACAATTAACAACAACAAAATTACAAGCATTAGTTCATTTATACAATTTTTTTTCAATGTTTTCAGAGCGAGTGGCTTGCCATTTAGCAAGCCTATTCGTTGATTCATGAATTATTGACAATTTTTTTGCGAATAGAGCGAAGCGAATGCTACAGTGATTAACTATTCGCATGCTTGACACTCGCGAAGGTATGCTACTCTCAATCGAGAGTATATACAAGCAGAAACTCTCATGATCTCTGCAGTACGTGAATGCCACTCACACTTACTTACTTTTCGTTGCTACTCTCGTTGCTTGTCTCTCATTTTTCGTGAGTAGTTCACAAGCGCGTTTTGTTGATTCGTTGCAGATCTCTGATGCGTACATAAATTAAATATTGTAGGGGTCATCAAAGTACTAAGACTAACGTTTTATAAAACGAAGAATAGCTTCAGCATTATTACCCTTTAAAGCAATATGATAATATTGTTAAAACTTAATTTATGAAAATCCAAAAAGTAGGTCATAATTTGAGGTTTTCTACATTTAGAAATATCTTATTGTTAAGATAGAACAAGAATTAATTTAAAAGTATGTACAATAAGATTGACTACGGTTTCAGAAGTAAAGAAACAAATCAAGACCCTAAAGGATAAAAAGGCGCCTGGATATGATCTTGTATCAGGCAAACCCCTTAAAGAGCTACCAGATATAGCAATTAGTTATATCAGAAATATTTACAATGCGGAAATTAGGCAAACATATTTTCCTGCCGTGTGGAAAGTCGCACAAATAAATCCCATACCTAAACCCAATAAAGACGCAACAAATACTAGCTTATACAGACCAATAAGTTTATTTCCTGTGTTATCTAAAATATTTGAAAAATATTATATGATAGAATAGAGCCAATCCTGACACAACAGCAAATTATTCCAGGCCATAAATTTGGGTTTAGAAGAAAACATTCCACTATTCAACAAATACATAGAGTTATGCATAAGATACTAGATGATTTTGACAGAAAGAAGTACTGTGTAGCCGTCTACTTGGACATTGCCAAAGCATTTGATAAAGTATGGCACAGAGGCTTATTATACAAATTACAAGGATGTATACCGCACAAAATGTTTAAACTCCTTGAAAGCTATATCTGCGACAGACACTTTTACGTAAAATATGAAGATGGATATTCTGACGTATTAAAAATGACAGCAGGCGTACCTCAAGGCAGCGTTCTGGGCCCATTACTATATCTCATATATACCGCAGACTTACCGACACCTACAAGCAATGATTGTATGATAGCAACATTTGCAGACGATACAGTATTATTATCATCTAATTGTGACAAAAGAAAGCAACACACACACTCCAAGAAATTCTAAACCAAACAATTGACTGGTTTCAAAAATTGGGCATGGAAGTAAACCAGGAAAAAACTGTCCAAGTAATTTACACAAACAGAAGAACAAAATGTTACCATATTAAAATAAAAAACAACAACATAAAAATTAAACCCTATGCAAAATACTTAGGAATAACAATAGACTCTAAGCTGACATGGAAACCACACATAAAAAACAAACGAAATGAAGTTAGACACAAATTTAAACAAATAAACTGGCTACTTGGGACAAAATCCAAATTATCACTTGACAATAAACTTAAAATTTATAAAGCAATAATTATGCCAATATGGAAGTATGGCATCGAGATATGGGGTACTGCAAACAAAACCAACTTGCAACTTATACAAAGAACGCAGTCTAAAATCTTAAGATTAATATCTAATGCTGATTGGTATATTACCAACACAGATATACATCGTGACCTTAGTGTACCTACAATTGAGGAAACGATGAGATGCTCTAGCACTAAGTACACAAACCGACTGCAAATTCATACAAACCAAGAAATGAGACAACTGCCTACAATAGAAAGCTCAACACGCAGGAGACTGAAGCGGCTCGATCCAACAAACATAATGCATAGATACCTTTAAGCCTATACTATATATATATACTATACTATAATAACTATACACTATATTTAATCTAACAGTAAACTTGTTTCTAATTGTCCATATGCACTTATTAGTAGTAATTCTATGGAAATGAACGATGCGATATTCCGTGAAGAGTGGGGCAGTCGCATGTAGTAAGATTACATAGATTACCAACGTAAATGTATATGAGTACAAATATTGTTTTTTATTATTTTATTCTTATTTTAGTTATTATGATAATTACATTTATTACTTTAAGATAGAAATACACTAATGACATTGGTCATTGAGCGTACTATATGCCCATTATAGTAAAAAAAATTACTTATTGTTTAAAAAAACAGATTGTAAACATCCAGGGAAATAAAAATAAAAAAAAAAATAAAAAATCTTAAAAGAACGTTTGAGTGGAGCCTCTTGAGTCACTTTCTGCTTGAATTGTTGGCAAGAGCTGAAGCCAGCGTGTTAATGTGATTGCGGTGCCGATCATTTTATCTTGAGCTATGACGATTTATTGCATCCATTATAGTAGGTATATCCAGATCACGCAGAATGGTCGTGTTACGCACAAACTACGGAGCATTACAAATTAAACGCAGTGTCTTATTCTGCAGCCTTTGCACATGTTGCATATTAGGTTTAGAGGCAGTGTCCCACAGTTGAATTTCGTATCTCCACGAAGGCACAGTGATCAGTTAGTAGATTAGAAGTTTATTGCTTATCCGTAGTTTACTTGATGGACGTAGAATCCAATTTTTCTTCGTTAATTTAGCACGACATGTACCGATTGACTTTGTAAAGGAATTAAAATAGAATCTATATATATATATATATATATATATATATATATATATAAATATATAAATTAATCTTGTATATATCTATGTATGTATGTGTGTTCCTTATAGGAAGCTAAACTGTATTAAGACATCTGCGGTTTGAGTAAAACGATATACCCCTTATAAGTAGTTGTAAGATACTGTTTTATTATTTCTTCATTTCATGCTTGTATAACTTTTTCTTATTCTATCTTAAATATAGCGTTGGTCTTAATCTATAGCTACGCCGCTTTGTCCTTATCAGCATATGGCAATGTGTGTCCGCTGGGGTCTTTTGTTTCATCAACAGATAGCAGTTTATGTTTGTTTTGTACATATATGTATCAGCTGCTCAGAGATTTATGGCTGCTCAGATTATGTTTCGCTTAAGTGAACTGTATTTGATATTTTATGTATTGAAATATAATACCTAGATGTTATTTCTAATTTTATCTATGCACTTCTCTTTCTCATCATTATTTCTATTTGATCTGCTATCGCTGTGAACTGCAGTTTTACGACCCAAACACATTCAAACAAAAAAAAGCAAGCATATCACTGTAGACATGCTTCGCTTTATCAGTCTCATGTCCTGTAACGACCACACAGATCTATGTTCAAGCGTGAACATTCTCCCGGGGCACAGAAAATGAAACTTTTATTTTCTTCCTTCTATGCACACCTCGTCTTGTCAGCTTTGATCCTTGAGGTGTAGGCGTTTCATCGTCTGCAACTGTCGGCGGGCGTATTGTATGAACCTGCCGTTTTAAAACAGTGTTTTGTGGTTTTAAAGATACAACACGTTTTCGTCCGAGTTTTCCTGGATGCGTCTCTACTATTCTTGACATATGCAATTTTGTAGGATGTACATTTTTATTGGGATTCGTTTGCTCAAGTGCACATTGTGTGGAAAGTTGTTGACTGCCATACACCTGGGAATGGCCAACAATGATTCTTGTGTCAAACGGTCCAAGCAACTCACACGTCCGTCAGGACACGTATCTCCTGGGTAGCCTCTGAACATCCGTTCAGAGGTGAGCTAACGTGAGAAGGCGAAGGGGCCCCCTCTCCTTTAAAAAGGGGTTGGTGCGCTGGGCTTGGGACCCGCCACTTTAAAAAAAACCCCCCAATGAAAACGAAAAGAAAGCCTCGGAATGGACCCTTTGATGACGACCCCCGCAAACGCTATAAGGATCACGATATACGGATATGCACCTGGAATGTCCGCACCCTTAATTGGGATGGTGCAAGTATCCAGCTGGCTGATGTCCTCAAAAAATGCAAGGCTGACATCACCGCAATCCAAGAAATCCGATGGATAGGGCAGGGTTGCTCTAAAAAAGCATCCTGTGACATCTACTACAGCTGCCATGCGAGTAAGCACGAATTTGGATGTGGTTTCGTGGTGAGTAGGAAACTACGTGGCCTCGTCTCTAGGTTCACACCTGTTGACGAGCGTCTAGCCGCGATACGCATCAAGGCTAAATATTTCTATATTAGCCTGATTTGTGCGCACGCCCCGACGGAAGAGAAAGATGACGATGCTAAAGATGAATTCTATGAGCGCTTGGAACGCCTGTACGAGCGCTGTCCCAAACACGATGTCAAAATCGTGCTTGGCGATTTCAACGCCAAGATTGGGAAGGAAGGAATCTTTGGCCCAACCGTCGGAAAATTTAGCCTTCACGACACTACCTCCAATAATGGAGAGAGGCTAATCGATTTCGCCGCAGGTCGGAACATGGTAGTTAGTAGTACCAGATTTCAACATCTTAACATCCACAAAGCTACATGGCTGAGTCCTGATCAAAAAACACGCAACCAAATTGATCATGTTCTGATTGACGGAAGGCACGCATCGAGCGTGTTGGACGTGCGAACGTTACGTGGTCCCAACATTGACTCGGACCACTATCTTGTCGCAGCCAAGGTACGCACTAGGCTCAGCGTAGTGCACGCCGCACGTTCCAACATGCAACGAAAGCTAGACGTCGGCAAGCTGCAATCAGAGCAGACCGCCGCAGCCTTCTCAAACACACTCTCCCGACTGCTCCGGGAAACCTCTCCGATTTCTCGAGATATATGTGAGCAGTGGACACATATTACCCGCTCCATAGATAGGGCTGCCAAGGATGTCATTGGTTATATAAAACCTGTGAAGAATTCTTGGTACGACGAGGAGTGTCGCAATGCTACTGCAGAGAAGAACGCTTCCTATCAGCGAACTCTGCAGTCGGGAGCAACGCGAGCTGTTAGAGAGCGATATCGAGAGAAACGGAGAGAGGAGAAACGCCTTTTCAGACGCAAGAAAAAGGAGCAAGAAAGGCGGGAGTTTGAGGATGTTGAGATGTTCCGTAACAGAAATGAAGCTCGAAAATTCTACCAAAAGGTCAAGCGTCTGACTGAAGGTTTTAAGCCCGGAGTAACTTTCTGTAAGGATGAGAATGGAAGTCTGGTAACGGATGAACAGGAATCACTGAGATTATGGAGGAGTCATTTCTCCAACCTACTCGGCGATGAAGCGCACAATACCGCCGAAAGAGAAATGACACCGGAACCACCAGTTAATGATGGCACTATTGTAGAGCCACCGGACTATTACGAGGTCGATTCAGTTATTAAAAAGCTGAAAAATAACAAAGCGGCAGGCTATGATGGGCTGCCAGCTGAGTTATTTAAGACCGGCGGCGAAGAGTTGGTTAGGAGTATGCACCAACTTTTATGCAAGATATGGTCCGATGAATGCATACCCAATATACATTTTTATCGTTTATAACGACAATATTATCTTTTATTATCTAAGTGCGCTCCGTATGTCCAGTCTCCAGTTGGGCTTCGAGTGCTTCAATCTTTTTGTAGGAATTGTTACGTGCCATCTCTAACTCTTCTTCAGGCTGTTGCGCTCCACGAAGTGCCTCTTTGCGCAATGTCTCTAATGACATATCCAAACGCTGCTTAGCTTGTTCTAACATCTGTTCGTTCACTTGCTCCACAAGCTTCTTTTCCAGTAGCTTTTTTAGTGCCACCTGCTGGATCTCGTCGTGCTCGTGTTTTGTTGTCTCTTGTAGGCCATTGATTTTGGTCCTTTCGTCGGCGAGCTCTTTTTCAAGCTAAAGTCGTTGGCCTATTTGAGCTTCCAAACGTTCGAAGGCTAGGTACGCCGTAGAGCGTTCCTCCCCAAGTCGATACACATTTCGGAATGCTTTGTTTCCAGCTTCTGAAATCATTCCAGATTGGTAGCTGCTGTCAGAAGTTTTTCATTTTTGCGTTGCTGAACAATGCCAGATAGAATCCAGCCAAATTTTATTGCTTGGCCCACAAATCCATCCATCTTTACAACGCCAGATTCTAGGATTTTGCCAAACAGATCTTCTCCAATTACCATGTCAATCCTGTCAAAATTGTTGAACAGAGGATCTGCTAATATGTAGTCACTCCATTTCTGTAGATCATATTCGAATGATTGATCTGGTTGAGCACTAGTCAGCGATGGTAAAATTATTGCGTCGACTTCTTCCACATAGTTGCTCATAAATCGTGGTTTTATTTCAAATTTCACTTTGTAATTGGATTCACCAACCACCGCTTCACCAAGTCCAAGAATCTTCGTTTTTGTTTTTATGCGTGGAACTTGTAATATTTGTGAAGCTTCTGTAGATATGGCGGTAATTTGAGAGTAACATATACTCGCCATTTGCTGCTTTTACTTTTATTTGTGCAGTTGCCAGAATTACAACCGCAAATTGGTTAGTTGAAGCCATGGCATTTCTTCTATTGCCATTCATCAACTGCTCTCCATGCAGTAAATCGTGATGACTTTTTGAACACATACTGCATTTAGCGTTTGGTGTTAAACATTTCTCACTGTACTTGTCGTTCATGCATTTAAAGCACAGGTTTTGTTCCCTCGCAAACTTTCGCCGTTCTTCGATAGAAATTGACTGTAGTCTTCAGCATTCACTGGTTTTGTGATTGTGGTACTTGCAGAAGAAACACATTTTCCTTATTTTGTTTCGTTATCTCCAGCTCCACAAAATCGTCGTCAAGTGCTTTATTCAATGTCAACATAATCTCACCGTATTTTTCAATCGTGCTTGCATACATATCGTTTGTGAAATAGTCCTCTGAGCTCATCCCATCCGCCATTAGCTTAATGTGGTTAGCTTCTAGGTCTTTTCTATAATTTTTAAGACACTTTATAATTTCAGGGCATGAGCTTTTCAGCACTGATTCGGTTGTAAAGCTGCAAAATTTTGTCTGCAGTTTTCTTCTGAGCGTCAATTATTTCACAGCGGGATAAAGTTTAACTGGTACTGTTCACCGTAAATTTGAAAATGCAGGGACTTGCGAATACGCTCAAAACTTTTTTTGCACTTTATTTTGGTGCTGTAGCTCAAAGTACGTCTAGTCTGCTGTTTAGCCTCAGGCACGCTATTTCCACAAACACTTTTATGTTTTATTTTTTTCACTTTACTTCGTGTTTTAAGCCCCAAGAACGCCTAGTCTGCCTAGTTTCTAAAGGACGAAAATGTTTTCTTTTGATTCTGTTATCTTTTATTAACAAAACTTTAACAAAGTTCAGGGCAATGGACCAAAATGTTTTCTTTTGATTCCGTTTTCTTTTATAAACGAATCTTTTAAAAAATTTCTGCTCGATGGACCAAAATGTATTAAGACATATGCGGTATGAGTAGTTTTAAGATACTGTTTTATTATTTCTTCATTTCATGCTTATATACATTTTTCTTATTTTATCTTAAATATAGCGTTGGTATTAATATATAGCTATGCCAAGTTGTCTTTATCAGCATATGGTAATGTGTGTCCGCTGGGGTCTTTTGTTTCATCAACAGATACCAGTTTATGTTTGTTTTGTACATATATCTATCAGCAGCTCAGAGATTTATTGCTGCTCAGATTATGCTTCGCTTAAGTGGACTGTATTTGATATTTTATGTATTGAAATATAATACTTAGATGTTATTTTTAATTTTGTCTATGTACTTCTCTTTCTCATCATTATTTCTATTTGATCTGCTATCGCTGTGAACTGCAGTTTTACGACCCAAACATTTAAACGAAACAAGAAAGCATGTCACTGTAGAATAAAGTTTCATTGTATAAAAGATAAAAAAAGTTATTGGAAATGTCGGATTTGAATATTGCTGGAAGTAGTAGAGAAGTGCTTGGAGTTGAGTAGGAGGAGAATATATTGTGTTATGAAAATAATTTTTACTGGGCACAACAAAGCGTGCGGGTACAGCTAGTAAAAACAATAAAATTAAACCTTAATTAGTACTTAAACAAAAATAAATTTACAATAATTTTGCGACATTCATTCGCAATTACTGATAAGCTTAATTACAATTTACATATCGCCAAAACTTTATTATAATTTAAAACTACTTTGTTCATAAAAAATAATGCGCGAAGCACACCTACACTGTTGAGATGTTTAGTAACATTGGTCTTCAAGTAAGTTTAGCTTGACCAAAAATGTACTAAAATTGTGCTAACGCAGATTTGTCTAATATCTGCCCACGATTCCAAATTTTCAAGTACGAAAATCCTAGCTGATCCTTTTTTCGAAATAAACATATAAGAAAACCACCGTGCAGTGAGAACTAAATATATAAGTGGAAATTTGTTGCTCTCGTCGTCAATTGAGTACCTACTAAGATGTTCACCTGAAACAACGTGTTGTGATCTCTTTCATATGATACTTTACCGAGCTGATCTTGCATTTGATCAAATCGTGCATTAATAATATTTATAGTTGAATCAATTATTGATGTCTAATTTTTCAGCAAATCTAAAAAATATTGTCCATTAGACGAATCTTTAGACTCAACTTATTTGTTTGATTTGCATTTGTCGCGTCACAAATAATTGTGTTTTAGAATTTTTAAGTCTCTATTACAAAGTAATGACTCAATGTTGTCGCACCCGGCACTTGTAACAAGGCGGAAGTCGGAGAAAAAGAAAATGAGTACAACAAAAGAAATGACGTGTATCCTTCGATTCTCAATGTAGTACTGATTTAAGATAAAACGGTTTAAATTACAAAGAATTGTCCCACGGATAATAAAGTGGAAAATTCCATAGAATACTTATCCTAAACCGATCATAAACCGACCAGAATAAAAACAGAACACATTGTAAATAATGTGTGTTTGCCGCATGTGCACATATGTAATCACTTAAAATATTTGTTCTTAATTGTGCACATTCGGTGTAAGCTCGGAGACGCTTATATTCTGTTTACATTAACCTTATGTTTATGTTAGCTTTTTAGTGACACACATAACTGCCAACGGCCGTCTGGGTTTTATGTATTGTGCAACGATCTATTACATTGTCGCTGTCACAATACATTACCCATTTTGCTGACTAAGACCATAGGGCATCAATCCCTGTGATCTAGACAGTGGCGGCTTGTATGTAGGAGTGAGGAGGGGTAATTCCTCCCCCTAGAATGGAGCGATGGCCCCAATGAAGGGATATCCACAAATGTGGTAATTAGTACATTATGTGTGGATGGTATGTATATAATTGTTTTCTTATTTTTTATATGGTTAATAATTATAGAAATGATAAAAATGCAAATTATTATAGTTATGCTAGAATACATTGTTACAGAGTAATATTTAATTTTATGTTATTGTTCTTTTATGAAATTATTATGATCTATTGTTCCCAAATGCAATTGGCTTAGGTTTACAATTTTGGGTATTTCTATTTCGTTTTCTTTTAATTGATACATTTTTAATTCAATATTTTCTCTAACAATAATTGATTCTGTATCAAATCTTTTATTATTTATTTCTATTTAGCAGTTTGAAAATTGTATTACGGTTGTATTGTTTACAATTATGTTAGGTATTTTTCCACAATTAGTTTTCAAAATTGTTACAATTACATTAATCAAAAATATAAAGTTAGGTTCTGGGTTAATTAATTGTGGGAAATTTCTTTTAGTTGTGTATGAGCAAAAATGTTATAATTTTTCTTAGTAAATTGCCTATACATGTGGAGTTTTGTATTTCTTCTGTATCAGAAGGTTCTTTAGTTATTTACGGCAGCGTGCCGGAGCAATGCAAGTTTATTCTTAAACGTTAAATACAAAACTGAATTGTAGTACATAATTGAATTGAAGCTAAACCTAAAAGCTGGACCCATAAGCTACAAAGCTACAGCCGGCAAGCCGACTCAGCATAAGTGATAACGCAGACACTTGCAGCGTAGTCAAGTATCAGGTTACCGCTGCTGACCATTGTGGTCGGGGCGCTGAACTCATGCGTCAGCGGAATGTGTTTGGAGCAAATGGGTAAAGATAAGTGCTATGCAAGCTTCTTAATACAAAATTATTTGTGTGCAATTCTTATGTGTTAACTATTCCCCCCTCAAGTGTATGACCGTCCTCGGTTATTTTATAGCTGTTGATGACCCTTTGTACTTCCCGCGAAGCTTGTCTTCTCTTTGAGATTTGCCATATGGTGACAAGGCCACTTAGGATGACGCTGAGAGCAACGCCGGCAACAATCCATGCATTGAATGAGGTGTGTTCCGTTTGTAATGATCTCTGGGCCATCGTCTGTACTGACCCTTGCTGTGCTCTCGTTGATAATTATGATTCCATCGTCTACTTGCGAAATAGGCTTCAGGTGGATTGGCTAGTGTGCAGTGCTCGTGCACATGTGTCTTGTGCTGTTAACCTACAAACGCATGCGAATGTTGTTGTTACGCACTCGTTAGCCGCTAGTTCGTCATCGTTGCATTCGGCTATGGTGTCATCTTGTAGCTGCAGTGTGACATGTTGATGTGATACCGGGAAGATGGTGACTCTGGTACAGATGAATTTAATTCTAGGGTAGGCTATGAGTATATGAATTATATTCTCGGACTGTAGGACTTTAATTTTCGATGCTTCAGTTAGGCTAACTATGGGGATCTCTACGGGGTGTTCCTTTAAAATTGTCTCCAAATCTTTATGATCAAAAATAGTGGGATTTATTATATCAGCTTTAGCTAATGTAATTGTGAGTATCAAGTTTGAAATTTGGTTTATTAACATTCTATTTCTCGCTAATAATGTTTCATATAAATGCGGTGTGTCAACTAGCTCATTCTTTTTTGTTTTATTTATTTCATTTATCGTATCTGTGAGTTTATTAATTTGCTTCTGTGTTTCTGAATTAATCACTATTTGTTTGCATTAATTAGCCTTGATTCGGACCACCTAACTTTTTAAAAATCGGCCGCATCTGGCGTGCAAATTTCGAATTTCGAATCGTGTAGGTTAGTGATATTTCGCTGTGAATTGTCGCAGCGTCTGGCTGCACTTCATTTTCCAAATTGCTTACATTCTGCCGGGACAGGGCATCTGCCACGAAATTTTCTTTGCCGGGTTTGTAGAACACTTTTGCATTGTGTTCATCAATGTATGATTTCCATCTTTTGATTTTCGCATTTGTTTTCCTGTCGGAGACAGCGAAAGTAAGGGGTTGGTGGTCTGTAAAAATGTTGATTTCTTTTGACCCATACAGGTAATTTTGCAATTTACCCAAAGCCCAGACAATGGCTAACAGCTCCCTTTCATTTGTGGCATAGTGTGTTTCGCTTTGTTTTAGCGTTCGCGAAATCAAATTAATTGGTTTTCCTCCTTGAGACAGGACTGCGCCGATGCCGTCCATGGAAGCGTCAGTGGTTAAGTCGAAAGGCTGTTTAAAATCCGGGTACATTAGAATAACATCCTCGGATGCTAGTATGTTCCTCAGCCTTTCGAAGGCGTTTCGTTGAATTTCATTAAACTCAACCTTTACCTTCTTGGACATATGCTTACTCACCGAGCCATTTTCTCCTTTGAGGATGTTGGTCAAAGGCCTCGCTATTGCAGCGAAATCCTTAATAAATCCCCTGTAATAACTAGCTAGGCCCAGGAATGATCGTAAACTGAACAAGTTTTTAGGCTCAACGTATTCCTGTATGGTCCTAACCTTTTCAGGGTCAGTTTTTGCCCCGTTTTTGGTTACCACAAAGCCCAAGAATTCGATGCTCTCTTTAAAGAACTTCGTTTTTTCTTGTGATACTCTCATATTGGCATCGTATAAGCACTTTAAAATTGTATCGATATGCTTCACATGGTCGACCTCGTTTTCAGAAAAAATTTGACGTCATCCACGTAAACGTAACATATCTTTCCTATGTGTTCTCTCATAATATCGTCAATGGTTCTTTGAAAAATGCTTCCCGCATTTTTCAATCCAAATGGTAGACGGCAAAACTCGTACTTCCCACCGTTTACCGAGAACGCCGTTTTTGCGCGGTCCTGTTCCCCGAGGTAAATTTGATGGTACCCCGATTTTAAATCTAGGGTTGTGAAAAACTTTGCCTTTCCTAGGTTCGCAAGAATCATTGGAATGCTCGGCATCGGGTATTCGATCGGCTACAGTTCGCTCATTTAGCTTCCTAAAGTCGATTACCAATCGTTCATTTTTATTGCCATTGTTATCAAACCTTTTTTTGTCAACAACCCAAGCAGGGCTGTTATATGGGGATTTTGATGGTCTAATGATACCATCTTTAAGTAGTTGCTTGATTTCGTTGTTTACGAAATCAGAGACTCCTTTTGGGTACGGATATAGTTTGGTATAGATTGGTTCGTTATCTATAGTGCGAATCATGGCAATGACCGAAGTGTTAAAGGGTAATGCCTCGTTAGAGGTCGAAAACGCCTTTGACCTTTTCAATATCATGCCTTTGAATTCCTTTTTGACAGACATGGGCACTACTATATCGTTAACATCTGTGAAGTTTACACTATCACAATAATGGAAGTTCAACTGCTCTGATTTGTTTTGGTATTTAATAGTGCTATTTTGTAAGTCCAATGCCGCTCCTGCTTGTGTTAACAAGTAGAAACTAGTACAATACTGTACAAATGAACTTAATGTGTCAAGCACAAAAAACGGTGAAATTTGGCCAAAAATGTTCATAAGGCATTTGTTTGTTATCCTGCTCGAACCGTGTACCGAGCTCACAGTGAAAGGTTTTTCGACATAAATTACCTTTTTTAGCTCCTTTACGGGCTTAACGTAATTCTTTGCCGCCCCTGTATCAATTAATATCTTTAAAATTCTCCCACCCAACTGTCGTTTGATGTACGGCAGTCGGGATCGTTCCCTAAAAAATGCAGTAAATCATTGTCACACAGCGACTCAGTGTCTTCCTCAATTTCAATCACGGCAACCTCTGCTGCCTTTTCATATCTCGGTTCCTCAGCATCGGGGGCACTCTGAACAAC
>JAWNNP010003072.1:0-34000 GCA_035044805.1 Leucophenga maculata
ATTGACTTCTCGTAGAACGATTTGTCTGGGTCTCCAGCGATACACGCAGGTTTCAGCTTTTCGACTCATATGTTTTAAGTAGTATCACTTATATTACATAGTCATAAATGAATATTCACTTAAAGCAGAGATCAAGAGAGTTTCTGCTTGTAGATACTCTCGATTGAGAGTAGCATATATTCGCGAGTGTCAGGCATGCAAATAGTTAATCACTGCAGCATTCGCTTCGCTCTATTCGCAAAAAAATTCTCAATAATTCATGAATCAACGAAATGGCAAGCACCTTGCTCTGAAAACATGTAAAAAAAATATAGTAAACAATTTAGTTTCAGTCTGTGTTTCTTCTTTTGCATTTTGGAACCCCATCCCCCCATAACCCACTCCCTCCAGCCAAACCCAACTAAGTTGTTCTGTGGAATGATCCATATTTTCTCGGCAGTTTGAATATATCTAATTAAGTGTTGATGATTCAAGTATTAAGATTTAGAGACAGAGGAAAGTGTGTAAAACTCTACACAACTATCAGAAATATACAATCAACCAGTTTTCCCAACCAAAATAAAACAAATACAAAATTCGTTTCAACAATAAATTAATTTAATGTTATTGATCCAGAATCTTTAATAGCGTTCTATAAATTTCGTAAATATTGGTTGGAACAAAAAGTTGGTGGTATTTTCGCCTTTATTTCAAATCTTTATAGAATTGCGTACAATCATCGGATTTAGTTCAAATAGGCGCCGTTTTGATCAATAACGTATTTCCAACGAGATTCCAATTTCATTATGCTCTGCTCATAGAAGCTTGCTTCCATTTTGGCAAAAATTAAGACAATCGATTTTCGCAAGCCTTTTTTGAAGCTAATTTCTTGCCGGTAAATCTTTCGATATTGACAAGAAGAGATGGTAATCCGATGGTGCTAGGTCCGGACTATAAGGTATATGCATAAGGACCTCGCATCCCAACTCCCGGGGCTTCTGGCGCTTCAAAATCGAAGTGTCTGGCGTTGTCCTAATGGAACACAATTCCTCTCCTATTGGCCAAAGATGGCCGCTTCTGGGCGATTGCTGCCTTCAAGCGGTCCAGTTGTTCACAGTAGAGGACCGAAGAGCGTTTGGCCATAGGGGAGCAGCACATAGTAGATAATTCCCTGCCAATCCCACCAAACACACAGCAAACCCTTCCTGACAATCAATCCGGGAATGGCAACCGTTTAAGCCATTTCGCCACCCTTCACCCACGACCGTTTCCGCTTTACGTTGTCGAAGGTGCCCCACTTTTCATCGCCAGTCACCATGCGCTTTAGAAACGGTTCGATTTTTTTGCTTTTCAATAGCGATTCGCAGATGGAAAAATGGGTTCATGAGGTTTTTTGGTGTCAATTCGTGGGGCACCCAAATATCGAGTTGTTTTGTATGGCCAAGCTTCTTCAAATGCCTTTCAACGGTCATATGACTAATATTCAGCTCCCGGGAGATGGTACAGCTGATATTATGGCGGTCTATCTCGATCACTTCCTAGATTTTATCTATTATCTGATTGTGTGATTGAATTTTTGAACGCTGACATTGATTGCATTCGTAAATTTATTGACTGATCTTATTTCGCACGGTTGACGGTCACTTAAGTAAGTAAGTAAGTTATTTTGCATTGGTGACCACACATATGGCGCAGAGGCATTGAACGTGATTAAGTCGGATGAGACAGCGAAGAAAGTCTTCGAGGGGAAGATTCTTCGCAGGATTTTCGGTCCTATTAGAGTCGGCGACGAGTTTAGGTCCCGTATGAACCGCGAGTTGAACGAGCTATTCGATTAGGTTGACATAATCCAGCGCATACAATTCCAGCGGCTGCACTGGGCTGGGCACCTCATTCGAATGGATGAAAGAGCTCCAGCACGCATGGTTTACATAAGGGGCCCAAACTTGATTGGTGGTCGCCGAAATAGAGGACGACCGGGCAATCGATGACCAGGTATGAGAGAGATATCTCCTTGCTTGGTATTCAAAACTACTGGTGCCAGCACGCACAAGACTATGGAGGAGGACATTAACGGTAAACGGTTGACGGCCATTTAAGTAAGTAAGACCACACATCCTTTTTTTGTTTTTGTTTTGAAGTTGCACGTTTGCAAGGATAAAATATAATATAAATTCTTTTACGAAGAGTGATTGGTATATATGGATGCAGTGAAAATGTAGACGTGTCGCAATAAACTTCGATGTCTGGTGGTAATTTTATACAAACATGCTACAGAAAACTCTAGTTTTATTGTTTCAAGTGTTTTTCCAAACCGCTAAGAAATTAACACCATGCCACAGAACTCCGAGCGATTACAATTTAACTAGCGTTTTCGAACATGAAAACATAGGGTATAAATCTCATAAAAATAGTTTTTCGGAATGTTATTTATGCATTATTATGTTATTTTTTTGGTGGAAATGCTAATTTGTTGCCCGCCAAACATTACTTACTTGGTAACTCTATCAGTTTTGCGCACTTTTACGTTGGAACGTGAATGGCTTCTGAAAATGTAAGCAAACAATTCGTCGTGCATTGCTATTAAACTCAAATTTAATATTGTTCAAGCGTTTGACAAAAATGCCTTTTGCCAGGCTCTTTGCAATAGAAGAGCTAAGGAAGACTTTTAATTTATTTACATTTTTACTGATTATTCTTCAAATTCATTTATCGTCGTTGCTACGTGACCGAATTAAAATTGTCGCCAATAGTTTCACTAAATGCACAAAAAATACACTATTACTTATAGTGTAAAAATTGCGTTTAAAATTTAATATTTTGATCTTGGTTATAACACAAACAGCACCATCCTATCTTCTTAAAAACGAAGTTCGAAATTCACTTTAAAAATCTTTAAACATGGTGGCAACAGCGAAATGCTAACCTCTCTTGCTGTCAGCAGTGAATGCCAAATTCAACTAGTGTTTGGCGAGTTGACTTAGTTAAATGAAAATTTATTAAATAAAACATATGATATATATTGATTAATTGAATGTAGTTTGGTAAAAAAAAAATATTTTATGTTCGAAATTTTTTTGAGAGGCGTATTACAAAACCCTGACTAAATTCGAAGGGAACTGCAAAACACTAACATGCAAAACTAGACAGCTAGTGTAGACATGCAAAAGCGAATTTCTAGCGTATGTATTTAACTTCTGTGTGCATGCCTGTGCATATGCTGTGAGCACGTTAATTGCGCAACGGCGCTTCCATAGACAATCAAAGACGAAGGAGTCAGTATTTAATTGATTGTAGCGTCATGAAGATAGTTTAATTACTTTCATTCGATTCTTAAAGTGTGTAGTTTGTAGTGTGCTTGAGTGGCGCAAGCAAATCGCAGAGCAAAGGCTATTTGTCGTAAGTTCGATGTCGATGCAGCTTGGTTGGCGCAACATAGGTGCAAGTGTCGACTTGAGTTCTGCGTATGATATATATAGAAGGTGAAAGGATATGCACGTACTGTAATGTCTTGAAGTCGATCTGCAAATCGTTTAATTTTTCGTTGTCGCGCTAACTTGGTGTCGGTATAATCTCTCAAGTGATTCGTTGTGCACCGCGCTTGTCTTCCCGCCGCAGTCTATTCGAATGCACTTTTTAAGTATGTGGTGTCGATGGGGTTTTCATGGCGCCCGATGCGTAGGTTGTCATCTGTTCATATACGAGGCGAAGCGTCGCTTAATAAATATTGTGGATCCTCGAGCTCTCGAAAGCATCGTTCGAAGTCGCTCCAACGGCATCTTTAGGCACTTGAGAGAAGTTTTGCGAGAGGACTCGCGGCTTATCGGGGTACATGGACATCGTCACGGGATAGCAGTCAGCTCAATCGCACTAGGTCCGTCCCACATGACTGCGTCTCGAGGCCTGATAGTTAGTTAGTTAGTTATATGGCCGTCAACCGTACCCGGTCATGGCCGCGTCCAGGAAAGCGCGCCAGCCTCCATAATCCTGTGCGCGCTGGCGCCAGTCGTTCTGAATGCCAAGTACGGAGAGATCTTTCCATACCTGGTCATTAGGTTATAAATGCTTAAGTTTGTATGTGTGTACGTATGTGTGTATGGATGTATGTTCTTTTATTGCGGTTAAGCCGCTAAACCAATTGGTATAATTTGGGTATGGAGAAAAATCAAATTCTTGCTAGATACGCTTAGAATATCATAGAAAAAAATAAAAAAAGTTTTTATCAAATCTACGCGAACGAAGTCGTGGATAAAAGCTAGTAAATATATATATGTAAATGAATATGTATGAATATAAAAAAAAATTAATCATGAATCAATAATATTTACAATATTAACAGCGGTTTATACACTAGTATTAACTTAAATTAGATTGTACAAATTCTCTTAAAAACTGTAGAATATATTGTTGCTAGTTGGATTGGTTAGTGCGGGAAGTGGATTTCCGTTTGGGAAGTATAATTCACGGATTGGTTGAGTTTTTGGACATTCACTTAGAAAATGCTGAAGATTCAGGTTATGGTTGAAAACACAAGAGCAATATGGAATAGGCTGAGCTTTTTGCACAAGTATCCGTGTGATAGTTTGGTATGACCAAGGCGAAGTCTGATGTATTTTATTATATCTAAATTACTTACTTTCTTACTTATATGGCCGTCAACCGTCTACCGGTCATGGCCGAGTCTAGGAAGGCGCGCCAGCCTCCATAATCTTGTGCGCGCTGGTGCCAGTCTTGACTTGAATATGTCAACCCCATCGAATAGCTCGTACAGCTCGCGGGACCTAAACTCATCGCCGACCAAAGATATTGCGAAGAATCTTCCTCCCGAAGACTTTCAACGCTGTCTCGTCCGACAGTATGCCTCTGCGCCATACAATAGGACCGAGAGTATCAGCGTCTTATAGATCTTTATTTTCGTCTCTCGAGAGAAGGCTTTACTTCTCATTTGCTTGCTCAGCCCAAAAAAGCATCTGTTTGCAAGCATGATTCTTCGCCTGATCTCCAGGCTGACGTTGTTGTTAACGGTTATCACTGTTCCAAGATAGACGAAGTATTCTACAACACTGATGTTGAAATTCTCCATCCACCGTCCAAGACGCTTTGACGGAGTGCGAGAAGACACCAAGTACTTCGACTTGTCCTTGTTCACCGCTAGATCCATGAGCTGACACTGTTTTTCAATCTCCGAGAACTCCTTGCTGACTCGCCGTTCCTGCGTACCGATGATATCGATGTCATCGGTGTAAGCGAACAGCATCCCTTCGTTTTGGAAGATCAAGCCCGACATACTCTGTATGTACGGGCACTAGCTTATGATGTACTCCATTAGAAGATTAAAAAAATCGCACGACAGAGCAGCGCCCTGCCTGAAACCTCTCTTGGTATCAAAGGGGTCGGAGAGGTTTTTCCCCACCCTGACAACGCTTTGTGTGTTAGATAGCGTCGCCATGCAAAGACGGACAATCTTTGCCAGGATACCTAGTGCAGACAGGGCGTCGAAGAACTTCGATCGTATCGGCGTATCGAAAGCGGCTTTATAATCGACAAATAGGTGGTGAGTGTCTTTGTTGAACTCACGGGTATTTTCCAAGATTTGGCGTAATGTGAATATTTGGTCACTGGTCAACCTTTTTGGTCTGAAGCCACACTGATATCGTCATATCAGTGAATCGGTATATGGCTTCAGCCTATTACTTAGTTGGCGCAAACAGCGGGGTCTCCTTTCTTAAAGATAGGACAGAGAACACTGAGATTCCAGCTATTGGATATGCGTTCATCAAGTTATAGTCCGGTGGCTCTACAATAGTTCCATCATTAACTGGTGATTCCGGTGTCATTTCTCTATCGGCGGTATTGTGCGCTTCATCACCTCCGAGTAGGTTGGAGAAATGACTCCTCCATAATCTCAGTGATTCCTGTTCATTCGTTACCAGATTTCCATTGTCATCCTTACAGATAGTGTTACAAAAATCTACAGTCAAAGCAGTCATATGGACAAAACAACAATAAATTTCTGAAATTTATTAATGAAGAAGGCGTTGAGGAGACAAAGAAGAAAAATTTGGTCATCAGCTCAATTAATAGCGACAAATACAAGAACAAAGTCAAAGGTGGAAAATTCAAAGGCGACGACGAAATTGTACGAGAATGGAGCATTGGAATCTGGATGAATGGAACAACAGTCGACTTTCAAGTTGATACTGGAGCACAGGCGAATTTAATATCGATAAGTACATATAGAAAATTGAAATTGAATATTAAACCAAGTAAGTCATTTAATAACTTAGTAACAATAAGATGATGTAACATTCAATAATCTTACGTATACAGTAATATTTTATATAATTGAGATGCAGTGTATAAATGTAATTGGATTAGACATGGCCATAAAAATGGGTTTAGTAAATTTAGTTGGCACTGTGAGTCATGAATAAATATTTAAAAAATATTCGGAGATATTTGAAGGCCTAGGTTTACTAAAAAACACTTGTCATTTACAGATAAAATAAAATTGTCAACCCGTAGTAGACACACCAAGAAGAATTCCTGTAGCATTATTTGAGCCATTACAAAAATAACTTAATAAGTTGATAGAGATAGGAGTTATAAAGCCCGTAAATGAGCCAACAGAGTGGGTAGACTCACTTCTAATAGTTACAAAAACAATCGGCGATATGCGTCTGTGTCTTGATCCAAGAAACTTAAACAAAGTGATAGTCAAACCAAGATATGTGTTTCCAAATATTGATGAATGCAAGTCACAAATGAGTGGATCCAATTTTTTTTCAACTGTGGATGCCAATTCTGTATTTTGGATGATACCGTTAGATGAGCCATCATCTAAACTGTGCACATTTAACACACCATTTGGTCGTTATAGATTTTTGCATTTACCTTTCGGCATTAACGCAGCCCCAGAGATATTTCATGCAGAAATGGTCAAACTTTTTAGTGACATTAAAGGGTTAATAATATATATGGATGGTTTTTTAATTCATGCTTCGAGCAGAGAAAAACATAATGAGATTTTGTACAAGGTACTACAGAGAGCAAAAGAGGTAGGCCTTAAACTTAATAAAAGTAAATCGGTTATTTTAAAAAATGGACATGTGTTCAGTGAAAATGGCATTAGGCCAGATGATGAAAAAATAAAAACAAATATTTGGGATGCCAAAAACAGCAAATGTGCAAGACGTGCAACATTTTTTAGGAATGGTAAATTGCCTTGGGCAAAAAAACAAACATCTAAGAGACATAAAAAACTTGTATATAACTTGTATATAAGCCAGGAAAACATTTATTTGTAGCAGATACATTGTCTAGAGCGGCATTCAAAGAAACGACATACAATATGCAACAATTAGAAGATAAGGATACAGAAGCTGATCTACATTGTTTAGGCCCCGTACCGAAGGTACAAGAGCCTATTGGGTTTGTGCAAATGTATGTAACAGGTAAAAATAATGGTCGGAGACCCCCCAAAATTACCCACATTATGGTCAGGAGTGATAGAGGAGTCGATATAGACATTTCCGTCTGTCCGTCCGTCTGTATGAACGAAAGGATCTCAGAAACGGTAATAGATAGAGACTTCGTGTTTTTTGCATTCGACTAGGACTGCTCCGGAATTTTACAAGTTTATTTTAAAATTTGGTTCAAATGGACTGGAACTATTCAGACCAGACTATTAAGAAAATGTTTTATAAATGTAAGGAAACTTGCACTGATCCCTACATTGCATTGTTACACTATAGGACAACTCCTAAAGATAATTTGCCAAGCCCATTTGAGTTATTAATGTCAAGACAATTAAAAACTAAATTACCATGTATAACAAAAAATGTTAATTCTAAACTGGTTCAAAAGAAGAAATATGAAGAGCAAATTAAAACAAATCAAAATAAAGTGGAAAAATATTTTAATAAATATGCAACAAATTTAAAGCCATTGCAAGTAAAAGAAAAAGTATATTTTAAGAAAAACCCGCAATCAGCATGGTATTCGGGAAATGTATATAAAAATTGTAATGAACCAAGATCATTTATTGTAAGAGATACTAATGGAGTTGAGCAAAGACGAATTCGTCAGCACATTTTAAAAAGTAATGACAATGAAGCTATTAATGTTGAACCTGGTAATAGCCAAGATAATCACATTATTAACATTAGCAACAAGCTTGAGATAATACAACCCGGTCAGGAAGAGTTGTAAGAAAACCAGAAAAATTAAATTTGTAATTTGTAAACAATCTGAAAAAGGAAGATGTTGTATAGTATTTTAAGTATCGTTAAGTGTTTTTAGTCCTAGCATTAGTATGCATGTACAACATGGAAAAAGAGACGCACTTTAATAAATATGTTATAGAATCACTAAAAGAATAATAAAACAGTGAAGTTATTAGAGGGCAAATTGCACATTCCTTAGCAGTTCTGTCTGCCATTTCATTACCCAAAATTAGGCAATGGCTTGGAATCCAGATTAATGTTTATTAGAGTTTCGTATGTGTATATTTCTAATTTTATTAGCGTAAAAATTATTGGATGAGATATTACAGACAGATTTTATCGAAGATAAAGGATCAGAAAAAATAGCGAATTTGCCCTTGTTTTTAATGGCAAAAGATTAAGCTTCTATAATAGCGAATATTTCTGCAGTAAAAATGGAAGTGTGATTTTGTAAATTTGCAGTTTTGATTACAGAGTTTTCGAAAGTAACGCTGTAACTATCATTATTGTCGGTGTTCGACCCATCTGTATAAATGAATGTACTATTACTTAATTGTTCTCTTAAATTATTAAAAAGAGTTCTGAATAGCTTGGGATTAGTATTTGATTTAAAAAAGGTATGCAGTGATATGTTAATTGATGAAGGCATTAGGTTTCATGGTGGTGGGTATCTGCCAATAGTGGAGATGGGGAGGTGAGGTACATTTAGCCTATTGCATTTAAAAATTATTCTGTACATAGTAGACGGTACTTTTGGTACTTTCTTTGATTTAGATATTTTTTTAACTAACAATCATAAAGGTGAATCGGCACTATAAAGTAAACACTTTAAAATTTTTGAGATGGTAAAATCTCTTTCTAGCTCTAATGCACGAACTTCAGCTTCGAAATAAAGATTTCTAATTGGAGTGGTGCGGAAGGCACCAGATGCATAAAGTAAAGCTGAGTTTACTATGGTTTTTAGTTTCTTTGGAAGCGTTTTTGGTAAAAATCCGAAAATTAATAGTCCGTAATAGAGTTTACTTAAAAGAATTGTTTTAACCAGTGAGAGTAGGATTGAGGTATTGCAATTTAGCTTTAGGTTAGATAAACAATTTATTACATTTCGTTGGGTTGAAGCTATAGAGCATAGGTGTAGTACATGTGAGTTCTACCTGTATTTTGTATTTAAATGTATACCCAATATTCTTAGGGCAGAGACTTGTTCAAATAAAATGTTTGGGATAAACACTGTGCATGTGCAATGTATTTTTCGGCAAATGTGAAAGTATTTGCATTTAGCTGGGGTGAGTTTTGCTCCGGATGAGTAACACCAATTGTTTATGTCGTCAAATAAACTCGTTAAATTTATTGTAGGATTTTTAGCTTTGTTATTTTTTATAATTATGTATATTAAAATCATCAGCATAAGCTAAGAAGTCAATTTCTTTATGAAGCTGAAGCCTTGAGCGTTATTTGTTGTAAGCAATTAAGAAAAGAATAACGGATAGCGGTAAACCTTTAGGTATCCTATTATAAAGTGGATAAGGCAAAGACCAACTGGAGGCAACGCGATCTCTTATTCGACAGTTCGACATAAATTAATGTATAAAATTGGTTATTTTTGGTCCAATACCCTACTCTGTTAGTTGATCAATTATACTATGAAGTCCTATCCTGTCTAACGCTTTTTCAAAATCAAGCTATAGAATGGTTATGAGCTTTTTCTTGTATATGCTATCTGCAATTGCATGGTCAACATACAATAGAGCTTCAATTGTAGATTTGCCCTTTTTGAAACCAAACTTCCGACTGTTGAGTAGTTTGTTTGTAATAACAAGCCACCAAAGTCTATTGGCTATTATTTTATCTAAAACTCTTGCTACACAGTGGTTATGAGAAATTGGTCTGTATGATTGGGGAAGGTGTTTAGGAGATTCGGATTTTACGATTGGTATAACTGTACTTGTTCTATACTGTTGGGGTAGGTAGCTGTTAAGGATGATGTTGTAGAAATGGAGAAGGCGATGTTTGTATACTTGGGGAGTATTCTTGATCATACTATATGTTATCCGGTCTGCTCCTGGTGTTTTGCCTTTTAGCTTGTTAAGTACTGACGCCAATTCGAGATTATTAATGTCGGACTCAATACGCATAGCATTATGATTCGTGCAAATATTAAATGTATTGTTTAACACACGCTGCTTGTGCAATTGAACGTTAGAAGAGAAACTTGTGTTTTCTGAAAGGTTGGACCAGAATTAAGCTAGTTCATTCGAAATGTCATAACTGTCAGTTAAAAGTTGTTGCTGATGAGATGAGGATGTCATGCAGTGTAAGTAAAGTGAAGCGTGCTGGTCCAGCGATGTGGCGGTTCCTCCGCCTCTCGGTCCAGCGATGGTTATGTAACCCTTGCGGCTACTGATGCGTCTTCTTATGATGATTACGGTGGAAGGCTTGACTTCGCCCTCTTCGTTAATTACTGGCCTTGTGGCTCAGCAATCTGATTGTAATATAAAACAATGTTATTTAGGGCAGCGTGCCGGAGCAATGCAAGTTTATTCTTAAACGTTAAATACAAAACTGAATTCTAGTACATAATTGAATTGAAGCTTAACCTAAAAGCTGGACCCATAAGCTACAAAGCTACAGCCGGCAAGCCGACTCAGCATAAGTGATAAAGCAAACACTTGCAGCGTAGTCAAGTATCAGGTTACCGCTGCTGACTATTGTGGTCAGGGCGCTGAACTCATGCGTCAGCGGAATGTGTTTGAAGCAAATGGGTAAAGATAAGTGCTATGCAAGCTTCTTATACAAAATTATTTGTGTGCAATTCTTATGTGTTAACTATTCCCCCCTCAAGTGTATGACCGTCCTCGGTTATTTTATAGCTGTTGATGACCCTTTGAACTTCCCGCGAAGCTTGTCTTCTTTTTGAGATTTGCAATATGGTGACAAGGCAAGGATGACGCTGAGAGCAACGCCGGCAACAATCCATGCATTGAATGAGTCGGTGGACCCCAACTCGTTTTTGACGTCTTGGATGACACGAAGGTTGTCATTGTTCATCCTATGGAATTGAGGTATACTCAAAACTGGGTCGTGACTAATGATGTTAAGTAGCGGTGACCCCGCTATGCCTGGCTTCTTATTTAGTATCTCACGCTGGTTCACATATTTTGTGCCATTGATGATTGCGGAGAAACGGAAGGTGACGAGGTGTGATGATCTCTGGGCCATCGTCTGTACTGACCCTTGCTGTGCACTCGTTGATAATTATGATTCCATCGTCTACTTGCGAAATAGGCTTCTAAGCTTGGCTGCGTGCGGCAGGAGGCCGCACCGCTAGCGTGCAGTGCTCGTGCACATGTGTCTTGTGCTGTTAACCTACAAACGGATGCGAATGTTGTTGTTACGCACTCGTTAACCGCTAGTACGTCATCGTTGCATTCGGCTATGGTGTCATCTTGTAGCTGCAGTGTGACATGTTGATGTGATACCGGGAAGATGGTGACTCTGGTACAGATGAATTTGATTCTAGGGTAGGCTATTAGTATATGAATTATATTCTCGGACTGTAGGACTTTAATTTTCGATGCTTCAGTTAGGCTAACTATGGGGATCCCTACGGGGTGTTCCTTTAAAATTTTCTCCAAATCTTCATGATCAAAAATAGTGGGATTTATTATATCAGCTTTAGCTAATGTAATTGTGAGTATCAAGTTTGAAATTTGGTTCATTAACATTCTATTTCTCGCTAGTAATGTTTCATATAAATGCGGTGTGTCAACTAGCTCATTCTTTTTTGCTTTAATTATTTCATTTATTGTATCTGTGAGTCTATTAATTTGCTTCTGTGTTTCTGAATTAATCACTATTTGCCTATTGTTTGCATTAATTAGCCTTAATTCGGACCACCTAACTTTTTCAAAATCGGCCGCATCTGGCGTGCCAGCTATTACTTTGAGTGCTGAGCCTAGGAAGTCTAGACTTCTTGCCATTCTATGGTGCACTTTTATTACTGACAACAAACTTCTAATATGCTCTATATCCACATCTAACAACTTTCGCATATGCGATTGAGGGAATAATTTCGCTAATTCTGCGGTCTCATCTGTCACACTAGTAAATTCTGTCAGGTTGCTCGAATGCCTTAAATAGTTCCCATACCAATACTTTCCCTTCTATCACCGGAATGTAGTTGGAGTGGGAGTAGTCGACAATCCGACAATGTACTACCCTTAACAATAAAATGACTGCAAGTTTAATCCTGCAAAAGATAGAAAAAGAGGGAATAAAAATCGTTGTGCGCTTAAATATCAATCTTAGCGTATGCGATTTTCTCGCTACTTAAGGTTGTCCTTATGGACCACCCTCCCTTTAATAAGAACAGACGTTCCCAGGTCTGCTTGAATCGTTTCCTCTGTGCAAAGTGGTGTTAACTTGTTTCCTAACCTTTTATTGTTTTTTACGAACACTTTTTCGCCTACTTCAAAAACTTTGTTTAGCCTGTTCGGGTCAGATCTTTCGATATTATCATGTTGGGCTTTTGCAATTTTATTTTTAATGATCTGCCTGAGTTCGCTAGACGTTGAGTGAATTATATCGATCGGGGTTTGGTCTGTGACCGAATGTATGGATCGATTATAGGCTATTGTTGCCCTCAAAATTAACTCGACTGTGTCAGCAGACATTTTTTCAAGTTTAAAAGATCTAGCTATATCCCCAAGAGTGCCATGAAAGCGCTCTACTTGTCCATTTGAACAACTGTGAAGAGGAGGTGCATTCACAATGTCTATGTCATATCCGTTCTTTAAAAGTGATCTAATTGTCTCCGAATTGAAAGCGGCTTCATCGTTGCAATAAATCGTTTTTGTTTGGGGAAACAAATTTAGAAGTTGAATAATGGGCATTTTTATATCCATTATTGTGCGTGATGCGAGCGGTTGTACAACTGCAAATTTCGAGAACTTGTCAACGCAAGTAAGGAACAATTTTTTGTCCGTTGAAAAAATGTCAATGTGGAGCATTTCTCCAGCATATGATGGAATTGGTGTCACCCCAAGCATCTGTTTCTTTGGGTGCCTGTCGTGTTTTGCCATTTTCGGAAAATAATAATCACGAAGGACTTGTTTTATATTTTCCTGAGCAGCCCTATGTGCGCGATTGTGTTCAGTGGTGATAATTTCAATTTGTTCGAATTTGTCTGTAATGTCTACAACAAGATTCTTGCAATGACAGAACTTAGTTGCCGGAAAATGTGACACCAAATCGTGTTGTATGCTGGCTAACGTTGGCAGATTACAGTAAATCGCGTTTACTGAGTTGGTATTAATGAGTGGCTTGATTACTTCAAACAGAGTGTTTTTATCTCTGAAATTTATTAGGTGGCGTATTTTTCTGCTAAAAAGTATGATGTCTCCTTTTAACAGGAATTTGGTTTCTTCGAGAACGAACTGGTTCTTGAAACAATTTAAAGGCTTTTCTGTCGAATCTATCGTGTAGGTTAGTGATATTTCGCTGTGAATTGTCGCAGCGTCTGACTGCACTTCATTTTCCAAATTGCTTATATTCTGCCGGGACAGGGCATCTGCCACGAAATTTTCTTTGCCGGGTTTGTAGAACACTTTTGCATTGTGTTCATCAATGTATGATTTCCATCTTTTGATTTTCGCATTTGTGTTCCTGTCGGAGACAGCGAAAGAAAGGGGTTGGTGGTCTGTAAAAATGTTGATTTTTTTTGACCCATACAGGTAATTTTGCAATTTACCCAAAGCCCAGACAATGGCTAACAGCTCCCTTTCATTTGTGGCATAGTGTGTTTCGCTTTGTTTTAGCGTTCGCGAAATAATGGTAATTGGTTTTCCTCCTTGAGACAGGACTGCACCGATGCCGTCCATGGAAGCGTCAGTGGTTAAGTCGAAAGGCTGTTTAAAATCCGGGTACATTAGAATAACATCCTCGGATGCTAGTATGTTCCTCAGACTTTCGAAGGCGTTTCGTTGAATTTCATTAAACTCAACCTTTACCTTCTTAAATATATGCTTACTCACCGAGCCATTTTCTCCTTTGAGGATGTTGGTCAAAGGCCTCGCTATTGCAGCGAAATCCTTAATAAATCCCCTGTAATAACTAGCTAGGCCCAGGAATGATCGTAAACTGAACCAGTTTTTAGGCTCAACGTATTCCTGTATGGCCCTAACCTTTTCGGGGTCAGTTTTTGCCCCGTTTTTGGTTACCACAAAGCCCAAGAATTCGATACTCTCTTTAAAGAACTTCGTTTTTTCTTGTGATACTCTCATATTGGCATCGTATAAGCACTTTAAAATTGTATCGATATGCTTCACATGGTCGACCTCGTTTTCAGAAAAAATTATGACGTCATCCACGTAATCGTAACATATCTTTCCTATGTGTTCTCTCATAATATCGTCAATGGTTCTTTGAAAAATGCTTCCCGAATTTTTCAATCCAAATGGTAGACGGCAAAACTCGTACTTTCCACCGTTTACCGAGAACGCCGTTTTTTCGCGGTCCTGTTCCCCGAGGTAAATTTGATGGTACCCCGATTTTAAATCTAGGGTTGTGAAAAACTTTGCCTTTCCTAGGTTCGCAAGAATCATTGGAATGCTCGGCATCGGGTATCGATCGGCTATAGTTCGCTCATTTAGCTTCCTAAAGTCGATTACCAATCGTTTATTTTTATTGCCATTGTTATCAAACCCTTTTTTATCAACAACCCAAGCAGGGCTGTTATATGGGGATTTTGATGGTCTAATGATACCATCTTTAAGTAGTTGCATGATTTCGTTGTTTACGAAATCAGAGACTCCATTTGGGTACGGATATAGTTTGGTATAGATTGGTTCGTTATCTATAGTGCGAATCATGGCAATGACCGAAGTGTTAAAGAGTAATGCCTCGTTAATCATGCCTTTGAATTCCTTTTTGACAGACATGGGCACTACTATATCGTTAACATCTGTGCAGTTTACACTATCACAATAATGGAAGTTCAACTGCTCTGATTTGTTTTGGTATTTAATAGTGCTATTTTGTAAGTCCAATGCCGCTTCTGCTTGTGTTAACAAGTCAAAGCCTACAATGGCATCAAATGAACTTAATGTGTCAAGCACAAAAAACGGTGAAATTTGCCCAAAAATGTTCCTCATCATCGGGGGTACTCTGAACAACATTGTTCAGCTTTTGGCGCCTTTGTCCTGTCATTCTATCGGACGTATTTGGTCTCTTTTGAGCCTGTTCGTTGCTATTTTGAGGTTTAGAAAAGTTAGTGTGCTGTCTAAATTTGGAGGAAGAGTCAATTTCCATTGGCACTGGGGCTTGTCCCTGCTCATCTCTTTTACTTTTCTCCTGGTAACCATTGTTGTTTTTTTGTTTTCTGATAAAGTGAGGGTTTTGTTCACTGCCCCGTTCGTCCCTATTATGTTTTCCCTGTTTTGCATGGGGGCGGTTTCTAAGGTCCTCTTTTACTTGCTCTCTCTCTGCTTCTCTAGCTAATGCTAAAGCAGATGCTAGATCCCTCGGCTGAGCCGGAAAAACAATGGCTTTGAGTGATTTCTTAAGACCTGAAATGAAGGCGTGAAGCGCGTCAGCTCTGACCTCATCATTGAGAAGCGTTGCATGCACTGCTTCATGTGTCATTATGATCTTGTATGTCACCAGAGTTAGCTTTCTCTCAACTTCGTCATAATACTCCATTAGGGTTAAGTCACCTTGTCTAACCATTTCGAGGCCTTGCCTCAGAAGTCGTAGTGAGGTTTTGTCAGCGTAAGAGCAATCTAGTCTGGCTATGATTGCATCAAAGTTCAGGACAGTATTGTGTGATACTAATACCGCTCTGGCTGCTCCTCTAATCTTGTTCCTAATGATTGTTACTGCTTGGTAATGCGTGCAGCTACCGTCAAAAGGTTTGAATAATTCGTATGCATCAACGGCTGATTGCCTCCATGCTACGTACTCGTCTGACCCACCACAAAATTCTGGGACTGATTTTATTATGTCCAGTGGAATAGTACAATCGATCCACAGATCGGGTCCACAGAAATTCTTTTATAGGGTTCGACTTGTGGTGCTTCGACACGCAAACTATTTACTCGCTCACTCACAGCGTTAAGCTGAGTTTGGAACCTTCGTTCTTACTGCGCTAATGCTTCGTTAACAGCGGATACTATTAATGCTTGTACCTGGTTTGCGTCCATGGTAAAGTTCGTTTGGTTCTGTGCCTGGCTAATATGAGACTCTAGGTTTGGGACTTGGCTATCGTTGTCTTCTGTGTCCCAGTCAATATCACTATCGCACTCGGTTTTTATATTCTTTAATGCGTCTAACCAACTCATATGCTCATGTGCATAAAACAAATTCCTAGCAGCGGCTTGAATTTGTTTTCGAATGAGACTGCTTTAATTGTATTTTTCCAAGGCAAAAAACAAGTGGAATACGATTTTATAACAAATACGATACACAGCATAAACTCTATAAAGATATTCAATTGAATTACTTGTGGGACTTTATCTTTATAACCTGACACATTTACAATTACACTTGCTGTTGTCAGCAGTTTATTTTGAATTTTGGTGTGTGTGATTTGGAGATAAAATTTTAAACGAACTTACATAGTGTGGGAAGTAGAGTAAATCTAGCTCTAACTAAGCTGTGAATCCTTGTATGTTGGGCGCCAGTAAAGTGAAGCGTGCTGGTCCAGTGATGTGGCGGTTGCTCCGCCTCTCAGTCCAGCGATGGTTATGTAACCCTTGCGGCTACTGATGCGTCTTCTTATGATGATTATGGTGGAAGGCTTGACTTCGCCCTCTTTTTTAATTACTGTTCTTGTGGCTCAGCAATGTGATTGTAATATAAAACAATGTTATTTACGGCAGCGTGCCGGAGCAATGCAAGTTTATTCTTAAACGTTAAATACAAAACTGAATTGTAGTACATAATTGAATTGAAGCTAAACCTAAAAGCTGGACGCATAAGCTACAAAGCTACAGCCGGCAAGCAACTCAGCATAAGTGGTAACGCAGACACTTGCAGCGTAGTCAAGTATCAGGTTACCGCTACTGACCATTGTGGTCGGGGCGCTGAACTCATGCGTCAGCGGAATGTGTTTGGAGCAAATAGGTAAAGATAAGTGCTATGCAAGCTTCTTATACAAAATTATTTGTGTGCAATTCTTATGTGTTAACTTGTATATTAAATTTAGTTTTATAGCTACAGAAGCGTTGAATATTTTTGAAAATTGTATCAATTGGGGTAAGTGGATTTATAGAGGAAGTAAATTTAGTCATCGATTGTTTCTTAGCTCGCTTTATTTCTCTTTTAAGAAGTGCACTCGCTTTTTTGTAGTTTAGAATATAAATTAATTTTGACTAATTTCCAATATTGGTTTTTATTCTATTTAAGTTCGTTTAGCTCTTTGTTCCACCATGGTACATTTTTCTGCGTGGTATTGGGTTTTATTTGGGGAATAGTTGTGTTTGCTGTGTTTGATTTTTTTATGTTAGCTGCTTCTTTATTAACTTCGCTATTTGTAGGAAAAGTAGTGTGCCATTTTATGCAATTAGTACTAAATTTTTCCCATTTGGCGAACTCTATAATAAATTTTGGTTTATTCGTAGGCGAAGGTTTACGTAAGGCCATGCAAGTTACAACTCGACAAGTACCCTAAACCATGGCAAATATATACAAATTATAAAATACATTTTTTTCCTATATCAGAAATGATTTTTTAGTTTTTTTTTTTTTTTATTTCCTTGTGTTATTGTACATCTATCTTATGATACTAAGTACTTTTAGTTGCTTGTTGGGAGACTTTAAAAAAATTAACACTAACATTTTATCTTTTATCTTAATTATAAACACTTTAGTATACTAAGCTATTAAATAATTTGTATATAATATTATTTTATATTAACCTCTTCTATATTAAGTCTTCTGGTCTCAGCCGTTTTAATCGCCTTGTCGAAACTAACTCTTGGGTTGGCATATTATTTATTTCACGGTTGTCGTGAATTGCAATTTTTGTTTGATAGTTTCTGCTTATTTTTTTTATTTCATCCATTACCGGTAAAATGTTTAGGTCTTTTTGTATGTCCTGGTTTTAAACGTACCACTCTGCGTTTACAATGCTACGAAGAATTTTCGATTGTTGTCTTTGTATTATATTTATGTTTGATTTTTTTGTAGTACCCCATAGTTGAATTCCATAGGTCCATATTGGTTTTATTATCGATTTGTATATTAGAAGCTTGTTTTCTGTCGTCAGTAACGAATTCCTTTTTAAAAACCAATATAGTTGCCTGAATTTCAGTTTTATGTGATCCCTTTTCTGTTGTACATGGTATTTCCAAGTAATTTTGTTGTCAATATACATTCCGAGGTATTTTGCATGAGTTTTAATAGGAATTTCTTTATTATTTAATTTAAGTGGATGAGGAGTATATCTTATTTTTGTGGTGAATATTACATGGATCGTCTTTTGTTCATTTATTTTAATATTCCATTTGCCAAACCAGTTTGATGTTTCGTCTAACATATGTTGTAGTGTAATTGTTGCAGTCATTAAATTTGAATGTGCATATAAAATTATTGTGTCGTCTGCAAAAGTAGCTAACATGGCTGATCCATCACTAGGGGCTGGAATATCTGATGTGTAGAGGCTGTAAAGCAAGGGTCCCAAGACACTTCCTTGTGGAACTCCAGCTTTAATGGGTCGCAGCGATGAATATTCGTCATTATATTTTATTAAGAACAGTCTCTCGTTTAAATAGCTTTTAAGTATATTAAAGAGTTGGTTTGGTAAAATTTTTTTAATTTAATTAACAAGCCTTCGTGCCAGACCTTGTCGAATGCTTTTTCAACATCCAGAAAAACGCCTATACAGAACTTTTTAGCTTCTAGATCAGTTGTTATTTTATTTGTTACTCTGTGAACCTGCTGGATCGTGGAGTATTTCCGACGAAAGCCGAATTGGTGGTCTGGAATACAACGTTGAGATCCAACGATTGGTTCAAGACGAACTAGTAATATTTTTTCGAATATTTTGGAGAGTATTGGTAGAAGGCTAATTGGTCTGTAGGATGATGATTGTGTAGCATCTTTCCCGGGTTTCGCTAAGGGTATAATAACCGCTATTTTCCACAATTTCGGGAAATGTTCCATTCTTAAAACTGAGTTAAATATTAAACATACGAATTGGACAGCCTTTTTTGGTAGCTCTTTGATGATGCGTCCTCTCAGCATGTCGTAGCCTGGGATTTTTTGTTGTCTGTTTTGTTAAATTGTTCCTTACTTCCTTGTATGATATTTTTTTTATTTTATATTGTTGAAGTCTCCAAAGCTTTGTTGAATATTGTCAGTACAGCTGTTGAGTGATTGCTGATGTTCTCAAAGTGATCCGCGAGAACATTGGCTTTGTCATGGTGGGTTCTTGCCCAGGAACCATCTACATTTTTTATCGGAGGTTGATGAATCACTTTATTGGTGAGGTTTCTTGTAGCTCTCCATAGCGAGTGGTTTGTTTCGGAAGTGGGACTTAGATTACGCAAGTACTTTGTGACAGCCTCGTTTTTAAGTTTTTGTAAAGCTTCTTTTAGCTCTTTCGCTGCCTTATTTAGTTTTTTCTTAATGTTCGGTGATCTTGTCGCTTGCCATGACTTGCGAAGTTTTCTTTTTAGTTCTATCTGGCGTCGGATATATGGGGGCGTAAGTTGTGAATTGATGTTTTGCTTAAGACTAGGAGTTGATTTGAAAGCAGCCTCGTTAATTATGTCATTTAGATATATTATTGAGCTTTCTATATTGTCCGGTGTGTTGAGCGGTATATACATGTCCAGATGTAAATTTAAATGCTCGCGAAAAGCATCCCAGTCTGTCTTGCGGTTAGTCAGGTGAGATGGAGCAGGAACGAGTTGTGCTGTTAACATATATTTTATCTCTATTGGTGAGTGGTCAGAAGACAATTCAAATCTTGACTTTAACTGAAAATCGTTTTTATTAAAGTTTCTTATTATACAGAAGTCTATGAGGTCCGGTTGTTTATTTTGACGGCCAGTATGTTGGATCTCCCGTGCTTAAGTGCATACTTTTCATTTTTTGAATCGCCTTTAGCAAATTTTTTCCCTTTGTGTTCGTTAGGCGAGATCCCCATTGTGAGTGTTTGGCGTTAAAGTCCCCTGCCACAATGTACCTGTCTCCAAGAGTACCAAAATATTGTATATATTGGTCTACAGATATGGTGTGTCTTGGAGGACTGTATAATGCTGAAATAGTGAAGTGCCCATAATTGTCCGATAATAGTAGTGTGGTAGATTGAATATAATCTTTGTCAAAGTTTGTTAGCTCTGCATACTTAATAGTCTTTTTTATTATTATTGCAGTACCGCCGTGAGCTGTTCCGTCTGGGTGATTAGTGTATATAACCGAGTATCCTGGGTTTTAAATGAATGTTTAGCTGTGCAGTGCGTTTCGGATATTAATGCTATGTCAATATTGTTATCCTGCAGAAACTTTGTTAGTTCTAAAGGTGTTGGTAAAGACCATTTGCGTTCCAGGTTATTATATTTAGTTATCGTCCATGTTATTGTCAATTTTTGTTACTAAAAGTGTAATTATGTTTATAATGTTCGTCATTTGTTGGATAAGGTCTTTCATCATGCCTTTTAGCTCTGCCATGTCGTTGCTTGACGGTGCAGTATATGATGAGTTGGTTGACGATGTCTGAAGGGACGTTTGAGAGGGCAAAGCAGATTTTGCCGCTTGAGCGTAGCTTACACCTGATTGAATGGTTTGATTATTTTCCGAACTAAAGGTGGTTTTTGGGGGATTCTTCTCTCTTAGTGGCGGAAAGCGCTGTATTTTTAGATTTTTGTAAATTTCGCATCCTTTATAATTTGCGGTGTGATTACCTCCACATAGTGCACATTTGATTGTATTGTTGTCTTCTCCCAATTTGCAGTCTAAAGTTTTGTGATTTCCAGCACATTTAACGCAAACCGGGTCTCTGGTACAGTAATTGCGAGTATGACCGTATTTTTGGCAATTGCTGCATTGTGCTATGCTTCTTTTATGATGTGGAGGCTCAAACTGTACTTTGGTTTGCAGTAAAGAGGTAATATCGTATATATCTTTGTTGTTTTTATTTGACTTAAGTTCGACAAAAAATACCGGAAGAGGTTTTTTCGTTGACTTCTGTAAAATATTATGAATGTTAATAACATCATGGCCTATTTCCTTTAGTTCAGCTTTTATATCTTCTATGTCTGAAGAATAGTGCAAGTGACGCAGCACTACTTTGAAACCTCGTTCTTCTTTTGGCTTGTAAGTGTAATATTTTGTTCCTTTAGAACGCAACATTTTTATTACAGCAGAGTAGTGAACAGACTCGGAAGTTTGGACTCGAACTTCGTTGTTAGACAGCGTCTTAAGGATATAATTGTGGCCTACAATCTCTTTAAGCGCGTTGTTAAGTGCATTAATGCGCTCTACACCTTGAACGTAAATTGGTGGGGGTTTGCTGATTTTCGCAGTTTGCTTCTTTTTATTATCATTTGTTTGTGGGTTGTTGGAGTTATTGTTTATTGCAGGGACGAGTTCGTCGTCTGTAGCTAACAGTTCGAACCGATTTGTTGCAACTGGTTGGCTGAGCCAGTATGACTGTAAAGTTTTTTGGTTTTGCGTGCTTTTGTTTTTCTATTTTTTTTGTTTGGAGCTACTATCTATATTAGAGTTAGGCGAGGTGTTTTTACGTTTAGGCGGCTGGCTTAAAGTACTTGGGTTAGTGTTTTTAGTATTACTTATGCTACTTGCTTGTATGATGCTGGTAGACATTATAGGCTGGGTGCATGATGTTGCGTTCACTATTGCTGTAGTTGTGCAGATTGATGTTGTGTTTACATAATATGTTTGAAGAAGAGGCGACGATGTTGTTATTGTTGTTGTAGCAGTTGTTGTGAGTTGAATAGGAGCTGGTGTTGTTGTAGGCGTAGAGATGAAGTCTACATTAAGTGGTGTTGTTGGAATTGCGCATTGGGCGCTCCAAGATGGATCGGTGTTTTGAGCATTGCCGTTACTGACAAACCCCTTGCTCTCTGAGAATCTATTTTTAGATGTGGAGAGTTGGTGTTGTTACAGCTGCTGCTGTTTTTTGAAACATCAGATGCGCAAATGGTAAAGTAACCATTGTTTTTGTTTATATTCAGTGCAGAGTTCATCTTACGAGTTTTTGAGAGAGCGTTTGTATGATCGTTTTGAACAGGTTTGAACTTTGACCTTTTGGTTCTTTTTTATATTGTTTTTTATATTTTTTTTTTATATTTTAAATTGCATAAATTAAATTTTTATGCACAATTATGTGCGTAGCACAATTTTAGTCGCTGCTGTAATTATTTCTTATGAATTTTATTGAATTTCACAAAAATAAACAGACGGCAGCAACGGAGCGTTAGCGAAACACGTCCGTTCATTACGATTGAAAAATTGCCTCAAATTTTATTCTAAGGGCCGTTTTCTGATCTTCATTTATTTAAAATTCACCTAGATTTGGTGAATATGGTTTTCTCAACCTCACGAGTTTGCAACTAGTTGGATTTGAAATCAATGAGACTGAAGTTCATGGATTTGCAAATCCATCTACAGCATTGCCACCTTTAATACGCATTTGCACTTATGACAGCACTAAATATCTATCAGCTGATGCTAATAACTGTTCAATTTCAATTGTCAAATATACAATATATTGAAAACATGGAAAATATTTCAAGAGCGGTCGATCTGCAGTCCGTTGAAGACATTTCTGAGCAGTCAATAGTGCCTAATTTGCCCGCCAGAATAAAGAAATGACATTGCAATCTCACATTTAAGTTCCCGCACAATATTCAGCTGTGAATTGAGCAGTCTAGTCATATCTGCAGACATATTGCCAACCAATAATTATCGAATTGCCAACTTTATCACTGCCAACCCCACTTGCACCAAATCTATGAACTTATAAAACCGTGCAATTCAAAAAACATAGTTTATTAATACAGAACAGAAAACGAACCTAAATAAAATATTTTTAATGCAAGCGCTGACCCTGTAAGAGTCATGTGGAAACGAAACGACCCGACTTAGTGTGATGTTGCTAGCCTCACGTATGCAGAATTTACATTTTCCGGCTCTTTGTCATATATTGTACTTCGCATCTTAACGCTAATATATTTAATCGGTGGTGTGAATTGAAGCGATGGCACTATTGACGATTAATATTATCAAATTTCGGTAATTTTAATTATTAAGATCTTAAATGCAAAATATTAATATATCTTTATTTGTAGCTATTATTCGTGTTGTCGAATGATGTCTATGTATCCACAACACTATGTGGATCCAATAGTCAATAAACGAGATCAGGAAATTATAAAAGTTAGCAATGGAGGATCAAAGTTTGCACATGTACCTATAAAAGCATCAAAGAATAATGAGTCTAGCACCGCATTTTATCATAATCTTAAAGAGAAAATGATATGTTATATAACTAAGGGTGGCAATAAAAAGCTGGGAAGGGAGCTTTTTCTGCAGGGACTTGAGTGTATAAAGCGGACTCAAATTGAACGTATGAACTTGGCTCCAAGTAATGAAAAGAGTAACGTTATTGTAGATGCGGAGAAGCTTCTTGTTTTAGCTATAGAAAATAGTCGTCCACTGCTTCAACTAACTGCAATAAAGAGAGGTGGAGTGAAATACCAGGTACCAGAGCCTATTGCTGAGTCGAGATCATATTTCTTGGCAATGAAATGGATATTGGAAGCTTCAAGAGAAAAGGACAGAAAAGTACATTTACCTGAAAAACTAGCCTGGGAGATATTGGATGCCGCTCATGATCAAGGCAGAGTTATTAAAAAGAAAAATGATTTGCATAGACAATGTGAAAGCAATAGGGCTTATGCTCATTACCGATGGAGTTAAAATAATAAAAATACTGGTTTATATCTATTCTAGCCTGCACACAAAATATATACTTTGCGTTAAATATAGATTGTAAACGAAAATTTTTAAATTGACAGTTCACGCATATTTTAGTATGTATTTATGTACGTACTTTTATATTCACATACAGTCTGTCAACTAATTGTTTGCAAAATAAAAAAAGTCACACAAATTCATCTTTAACCTAATTGTTTATTAGGAAAGGCACTTGTTTTCATTCCTTCACAATATTTTTCATTAGTCTATTCTTAAATAAAATATTTAACAAAAGTTATAAAAATAGAAACAAAAACATAAAAAGATCATAAAAATAAAAAAAATAAAAAAAAGGAAATATCAGCTGTCTATTAATTCTTTGCAAAATACAAACAATCATCTTTAAATGGTTATATCTTTTGAACACTATACTAGAATTGGCTAATATTTTGTATGCCCGCCATAAGCATCCATTACAGCCCTGAGGCGCCGCGACATAGACGATATAAGGGCATTAATGTCGTAGTATTCTGGTATTTTTTTCCACTCATTTATGCACTTAATTAATTAATTTTTGGATGTAGGGCTCCGTTTGGCCACCTTTTTTTTCAGCAATGCATACAATTTCGGCTTCGTTCAACCAGAAAATTAATTCATTTTTGGATGTAGGGCTCCGTTTGGCCACCTTTTTTTTCAGCAATGCCCACAAATTTTCGATGGGATTGAGATCCGGACTTTGGGCGGCCGTGTCAATCACTTTGTTGCAATTGTAAAGCAGCCAGGTGCGACACAACAGCGATTTGTGCTTCGGATCATTATCTTGAGACAGCTTATATTTAAGTTTGTTGCTGTTTTCTGGTTGAACGAAGCCGAAATTGTATGCATTGCTGAAAAAAAAGGTGGCCAAACGGAGTCCTACATCCAAAAATGAATTAATTAAGTTCATAAATGAGGAGTAGAAAAAAATACCAGAATACTACGACATTAATGCCCTTATATCGTCTATGTCGCGGCGCCTCAGGGCTGTAATGGATGCTTATGGCGGGCATACAAAATATTAGCCAATTCTAGTATAGTGTTCAAAAGATATAACCATTTAAAGATGATTGTTTGTATTTTGCAAAGAATTAATAGAAGCTGATATTTGCTGTTTTTTTTTTATTTTTATGATCTTTTTATGTTTTTGTTTATATTTTTATAACTTTTGTTAAATATTTTATTATAGAATAGACTAATGAAAAATATTGTCAAGGAATGAAAATGAAAACAAGTGCCTTTCTTAATAAACAATAAGGTTAAAGTTGAATTTGTGCGACTTTTTTCTATTTTGCAAACAATTAGTTGACAGACTGTACATATGTTTAGGACTACTTTTTAATATGTATACCTAAAAATAATGTTTCTATATATCTATACGATTGAGCTCAAATTCACAGACGAATTTTAGTAAGGCACCGAACGGAAACCTGGTTAAAATCGGTGAGGATTTTGCCCCGCGACTGATATAATCATATACTCATCAAAATATGTGTTCCTTATAGGAATTCTGCAAAGCTTAGTTAAAATCGGGTTTTCGTTAATATTAGTTTTTTTTCAATCTTATCGTATTTCACCCGAAACCATATCAATATGTATAATTAATTAATTTTGTAGATCTTTACTGTTTCACCTATTCTTTCATTCTTAACTCTAAAATACCCCCACGATGCTGCCACAATTATTGCTTCCCGATTGTTGCTTAGTCAGCGTAGTCCACGCTTAGTGTTTGGCTGCTTTTAGCAGCTACTTACATTCTCAATAGTGGATGTGTTTCATACAATATCTGTTTATGCCGTGAATGGCAATAATGGGTTTAGTTTTAGTTATTTTTTTCTGAGCTTGTACAATAGTATATAGAATGGAAAAAGAGCAAGCGCGAGAAAAGATACCGTTAATTATATTCTCTCTGTTAACATTTGTTATTGGAATAACCCACCACCTTTTGCATATATTTCGTTAATTTTGTTTTATTTTCAATCGCTTGCATTAGAAAGCTCAGTTGCAATTTCGTCACCGCGCCTTCAGCTCGATCGCGTTAAGTCTCTGCCGTGGTGGGCAGAGCTATTACTTTTGTAAGAGTTTTTATGCTCCAACGTTTTTGTTGTTGGACGCGTTTTTATATACTTTTAGTTTTGTATTATTTATTATTAGTGAATAATAATAAACAAAAATATAATTGGTGTGCGGTGCTACGCGGCACCATATAGTGAGCATTAGTTTATTGGGCACATATTTTAAAATAAAAATAACATTTAATGTTAAACCCCAAAACAAAAGGCAAGTGTTATCATTTCACAAGGCAAGCAGCGCTTTATTTTGGTGTCAAGAATAATTCGTGGCTTTTGGAGGATTATTGTTTTGGCTTACTAGATCACTTGATGGATCTTTATTGGAGCGTATATAAAGTATCTTGTACGCATTGATACTGCGTAGGTGTTTTGATTCTATTGCAGGCAGTGAACCCAGCACCGCTAGCAACTAGTTTGCTAGTTCAGCTAAAGTGGCAACGTCGCCGAAGCTGGAGCTCTTGGTTGACTGGTTACGCCGGTGAACAAACAATATCGTTGATGGAATGCGCTGCCTACTAGAGAATTGCACAAACACATTCACTTATCGCATCATTGTAGGAACTCTATGGTTTTCTTCGTTTACTACAGAAAAAAATGTGAACGAACAAAAGAAAACGTTATAAAATAGAGTTCCAGTTTCATAGTGACGATTGTAGCAACGAACGAAGTGAATTGAATGTCAGCGTCAACGAACAAAATGAAAAAAGGCAATGAGAACAGAGCATTGATAATTATGCTTTAAATGATTGTAGTATTTTGAATCATGTGTTCTTCCAAATTTTTGATGACGCAAAACGAGTTATTATTTAGCTTCTATCTCATTTTCGCGCACATAGCTTGCACTACAAAATCGCTCTGTGCTACTCTGGCCCATCTTTGAATCATGCAGAGACGATAACTGCTCTGATGCAGAGGCTAATATGTTTACATTGTTGTTGTACGAATAGAGGACAGTAAAATTACAGCAAGCAATCCTTTCGTTATCAGTATGCTTCGTAAATTTAAGAATACCGATCAAAGACTGAACGTTAGTGTGCAAATTAACAGAATGATAACAGCATCAACAACGGCTGAACAGCAACTGATTCATTTTGCTTCACCTCAACAGCGGCATTACAGCGTAACAGCGTCACGACAGCGGCTTAACAGATACATATCGTAGAAGCGAAACCACACGAAAGTTTATACTGTAAGTGTGTGCAGGCAGCACTGCGGCAGAGCACTAAAGCCAATTTCGACTCATTTGCAGTCTCAAATTGCCTTCCATTTTTAAAAACTCTTTCAGAGAGTATTCCCCAGAGGTCCTCGACGGGGTTAAGGTCTGGGCTTTTTGCTGGGCAGTCCAATAGCGGTATATTTCTCGGTGCAAAAAACTCTTAAGTATGTTTTGCGCTTTATCGCATTATCTTGCTAAAGTTCGCATACATTTCCGCATTCATTTGAGTAGAAACGAAACACATTGGGATCTTTCCTCCATAACAGAAGGCAGCCCAAATTATGACCGATCCCCTACCATGAACATGTCGGTGGTATGTACGGCGCGGTTGGCTCATTTGCTACCAATAATTCTTGGAGCAATTCGTCCCAAAATTGGCAAACACCAAACGAGCGCTTATCTGCCGAGCTAAAGTCTGTGTTTGAGGTGCCATGGATGTGTATTGAACGACCGGATTTTTGTTTATAATTTGCGCGATTCTATTTCTGGTCACTTCTAAGCCCAAATAATGCCTAATTTATCCACTGCTACGCGTTTGATGTGCCGTTTACCTCAAGCGTCAATGGTTGGTTTTTGGCCGCTGCGCTTGATGGAACCATAATTAAGGAATTTAAAGTTAAAACTTAGCAGCTCACAGATTGATTTATAGCATGCCAAATTAGGCCTTCAGCTATGTCTAATATAATATAATAGGTGGAACTATGATTAAATCTAATTGGTTTTTAAAATAATATACATAAATATATACAGCTTATTTGAAAATAGTATGGTGGCTTAGGCACAAGAATTGTTCTTATTATATCAGATTTACATGTTTTTGTTTTTTTTTTTTTAGATTTTATGATATAAATTTGTTTTTTAAGGAAGTTAATAAGTAACTTAAGGTCATTTACCGATGATTTGTTTAAGAATATTTAATAAGTTGTTGTTAGGGAAATGTAGGTTGCGTTCTATTGTTAGGGAAGGACATTTTGTAGTTGTGTAGATTTGAGTTGGTTTTTGTAGTGTTTGTTAATATCGCTTATGTTGTTTTTGATTGTAGTAATTAGTGGGCATTAACAGATACATATCGTAGAAGCGAAACCACACGAAAGTTTATACTGTACGTGTGTGCAGGCAGCACTGCGGCAGAGCACTAAAGCCAATTTCGACTCATTTGCAGTCTCAAATTGCCTTCCATTTTTAAAAACTCTTTCAGAGAGTATTCCCCAGAGGTCCTCGACGGGGTTAAGGTCTGGGCTTTTTGCTGGGCAGTCCAATAGCGGTATATTTCTCGGTGCAAAAAACTCTTAAGTATGTTTTGCGCTTTATCGCATTATCTTGCTAAAAGGTCGAATTGTCCTCATAAAGCATTTATCATCCAATAAGTTCGCATACATTTCCGCATTCATTTGAGTAGAAACGAAACACATTGGGATCTTTCCTCCATAACAGAAGGCAGCCCAAATTATGACCGATCCCCTACCATGAACATGTCGGTGGTATGTACGGCGCAGTTGGCTCATTTGCTACCAATAATTCTTGGAGCAATTCGTCCCAAAATTGGCAAACACCAAACGAGCGCTTATCTGCCGAGCTAAAGTCTGTGTTTGAGGTGCCATGGATGTGTATTGAACGACCGGATTTTTGTTTATAATTTACGCGATTCTATTTCTGGTCACTTCTAAGCCCAAATAATGCCTAATTTATCCACTGCTACGCGTTTGATGTGCCGTTTACCTCAAGCGTCAATGGTTGGTTTTTGGCCGCTGCGCTTGATGGAACCATAATTAAGGAATTTAAAGTTAAAACTTAGCAGCTCACAGACTGATTTATAGCATGCCAAATTAGGCCTTCAGCTATGTCTAATATAATATAATAGGTGGAACTATGATTAAATCTAATTGGTTTTTAAAATAATATACATAAATATATACAGCTTATTTGAAAATAGTATGGTGGCTTAGGCACAAGAATTGTACTTATTATATCAGATTTACATGTTTTTGTTTTTTTTTTTTAGATTTTATGATATAAATTTGTTTTTTAAGGAAGTTAATAAGTAACTTAAGGTCATTTACCGATGATTTTTTTAAGAATATTTAATAAGTTGTTGTTAGGGAAATGTAGGTTGCGTTCTATTATTAGGGAAGCACATTTTGTAGTTGTGTAGATTTGAGTTGGTTTTTGTAGTGTTTGTTAATATCGCTTATGTTGTTTTTGATTGTAGTAATTAGTGGGCATTTTTTTCTGATTTGACGTTAGCGTTGCCCTTGATGTTTATGTGACTTGGTATCTAAATAATTTTGAAGGAGTGTTCTTATGATCTCTGGGTAGAAGCTGTAGTTTTCCATATTTTTTATCGATTTTAATGCAGATATGGAATCGGAACGTAATACGAACTTGCCGCTTTTTGCTTGAAGAATGGTAATTGCTTCAAAAAGGGCTATTATCTCTGCAGAGTATATGGATAACCGATTGCTCCGTCGTGTTGGCGTATGACGTTAATGTTCAGATTTTGATCCGTCTGTATAAACAAACTGATGCTGAGAGTGGTAGTTTTTGAAGGCTAAAAATTGTTTGTGGAAAATTGTTGGATTTGTAGAATTTTTAGTATAATTGTGTAAATTAATGTTAATTATTTCTGAATGAAATTGCCAGAGCGGTTGGTTGGGCTTTATTATTTTAATTGGATTGAATGGGGTGTTATTAGCTATACAGAATTGAATAGCTCTAGATATCGTCTAGTTAATTTTTATTATTGCCCTGCTTAGGTAGGGTTTTGTTTTTATTTTTTGAAGTAGCGAGTTTGGAAAAAGCATTATGTTTATTCCTAATTTGCTTGTTAAGTAGTCTCGTCTTTGTGTAATAGTTGCTATAAACGATTCTGCACTGAGATTGCTTGTAGGGGTTGTTCTGAAGGCTCCTAGAGCATTTCTTGTTGCACTGTTTAAAATTTTTTTGTATTTTCTTTATGTGTGTAGTTGCGGCATTATCAAAGAAAACAAGGCCATAGTAAATTTTTGGTATTAAGATACTTTTAACGACTAATATAGTTTAGCAGTATTACAGTTGAATTTGGTAGACGACAGGCATTTTAATATGTCTAAACGTTTGTGAAGTGCTGGAATTAAATCATCTATTTGTAGTTCTCTTGTAGTTGTTGTTTATAGTAAGCCCTTTTAGGAAATTGCTAATTCTATTTCTGTGGCGATTGAGCTGTTTCTGCGGTTTGCGATCCTTTTTCGGGCACATCAAGTATTTTTCCCTGTTCATATTCCGAAAAGCTTGTTCCACGAGGCATTTTGGCCTAAATAGCAAAAATTCGTTAACAAAATGTACAAATGTACATAATTTCTTACTTAAAAATTATTTCACAACTTATTTTTTACAACAACATAGCTTTAAAATGTCTCTAACAGCGATCAATCAACTAATGGCAACATGCATACATAATTATTTACTATTAAGCATCGTAAGTTATACTTGCACTTTTTAAAAAACCGTACATAGAATGAAGTGATAATAAGAAACTCTTGTATTATTACAATACTCATAAGCTACATATCTAGTACTATATTCATCACATATCTCACTGTACACTCCATCAGTGCTGTCGTGTCTATTTTCGCTGTGCGAATTTTTGACAAGTTTTCAAAAAGTCTTATATATAAGTTATCGTATGACACTCTGCGGTAAACATTCCGTTCCCCCAGTTGCGCTGACCAAGCGTCTGAAGCATAACTGACTGAGCAGCGATTGTAGCATAGCTTAGCCGCTAAGTAGGTTAATTAGCTTTAGATGAGAAGTAGTACTCATTCTGAATTGCACGCAAAAGCGGCAAAAGTGTTGTATTAATAAATAATTACAAATTATGCAATCCAACTAAAAGATGACTAATGTGTTGCATTAATAAATAAATAAATCAACTAAAAGATAACTGGCGCCCAATGTGAAATGAAGTGAACCAAATTAAATCGTTAAAAAATCAAATAAAAACGTTAAAGAATCAAATAAAGACGTTAAAAAAATCAAATAAAAACGTTAAAAACCCGAAAAAAACGTTAGTTAATTAAATAAGAACAATTAAATAAAACGTTAAACAATTAAGAAAGTTATACCATTAAATAAAAAACGCTAAAAAATCAAATGAAAACGCGAAAACAGCTAAATAAAAACGTTAGACAACCAAATAAAGGCCATAAGAAGGAAGAACAAAATTTTAACTAAAGTACGAATTTACTTTAGGCTGCGAGAAGAAAGAACAAAATTATCACTAAAGTACGAATTTACTTTAGGCTGCGAAAAGGAAAAGCAAAATATTGCTAAAGCTGCGAAAAAAAAGAACAAAATATCACCAAAGCTGCGAAAAGGAAGAGCAAAGTATCACTAAAACGGCGAAAAGGATCGAAAGTGGAAACTACATCCAGGACGAACACTAATCTAAAAAAAAAAAACACATCAACAACTTGAAATTAGAAAATGAATTAAGTGATTTGCTCAGAATTAATTAAAAATGTTATTTTTTATATTTTTTATAAAACCGTAAATTACTGTGAAATTTTTTTTTTCACTAATTGCTTCATCCATAGAAATTAAGTCATAATTTTTTTTTGGATTTATCATTCTATTTCAAAAAAGTTTACTTGACAATAATTTTTTTCCTTTTATTATTTAATTTAAATTAAACTTTTCTATTGATTCGTGAACGAACAAGGTGGAAATTTAATTAGGAAAAATACGACCTGTAACTATATGAGTGACCAAGAGTTAGACAAAGTGTTAAATACCTTTAAAAATCTCGAAGTACCCCCGAAAATGAATCAGTATCAAGTAAATAAGTGGATTTGGGATGCGCTCCAAGTCCAAAAAGCGGACTTTTAGGCATAAATAAAGGTGTTAACAGAGCAGTATAAAAATCTTGCCGTCGCGAAAGTACAGACCTATAGGGAAATATCTATAGTACCAGGGGTAAGGTGCGACGAAACACTTGACGTCGTAAAGTCTTTGCCTAAGTTTTTGGGGGAACATAAAGACTACGTTTCTTGCCGGCAAGCCGCCCATAACGTATATAAGCTTTACAGAGCTTACGATGGTAGTTTAAAAACATACCAAGCATTGTATATAATTAGGAATGAAATCAGAGGTCCTGCTGATGCCGTACTAGCATCATTTAACACCACTCTTAATTTCGATGCCATCATTGCTAGATTAGACTTGGCATATGCGGACAAACGTCCTGCATATTTAATTGAGCAAGAGCTTTCAACACTCAGACAGGGTGAATTACAGATAATTCAATATTATGAAGAGGTTGAAAAAAAAATTAACTCTTTGAACTAATAAAACAATCATGTCATGCGACACTAAATTAGCCGCTGCCATGAACGAAAAATACAGAACAGACGCGCTACGAACGTTTGTGTCCGGTCTTAAAAAACCTCTTTGCGATATATTGTTTTCTGCCCGAGCACAGGAGGTAGAAGCGAACGGTACGCGTTTGCTGCCCACTTCTCTAATAGAATATAATATAATAGAATATAATACGTAAAAGTTAGAAAATTTTTTTTTTTTTTTTTTATTACCCTATGTTATTGTACATCTATCTTATGATACTAAGTACTTTTTGTTGCTTGCTGGGAGATTATTGAAAAATGAACACTAACATTTTATCCTTTATCTTAATATTTAAACATTTAGTATACCAAGTTATTAGATTAATTATAAGTAATATTATTTTGCAGTAACCTCTTTTATATTAAATCTACTGGTCTCAGCCGTTTTAATCGCCTTGTCGAAACTAACTCCAGGGTTGGCATATTATTTATTTCACGGTTATCGTGAATTGCTATTTTTGTTTGATATTTTCTGCTAATGTTTTTTATTTCGTCCATTACCGGTAATATGTTTAGGTCTTTTTGTATGTCCTGGTTTGAAATGTACCACTCTGCGTTTACAATGCAACAAAGAATTTTCGATTGTTGTCTTTGTATTATATTTACGTTTGATTTTTTTGTAGTACCCCATAGTTGAATTCCATAGGTCCAAATTGGTTTTATTATCGATTTGTATATAAGAAGTTTGTTCTCTATTGTCAACAACGAATTCCTTTTTAAAAACCAATATAGTTGCTTGAATTTCAGTTTTATTTGATCCCTTTTCTGTTGTACATGGTATTTCCAAGTAATTTTGTTGTCAATATACATTCCGAGGTATTTTGCAAAAGTTTTAATAGGGATTTCTTTATTATTTAATTTAAGTGGGTGAGGAGTATATCTGACTTTTGTGGTGTATATTACTTGAATCGTCTTTTGTTCATTTATTTTAATGTTCCATTTTCCAAACCAGTTTGAAATTTCGTCTAGCATATGTTGTAGTGTAATTGTAGCAGTCGTTAAGTTAGTGTGTGCATATAAGACTATTGTGTCATCTGCGAAAGTAGCTATCATGGCTGATCCATCACTAGGGGCTGGAATATCTGATGTGTACAGGTTGTAAAGCAAGGGTCCCAAGACACTACCTTGCGGCACTCCAGCTTTAATGGGTCGCAG
>JAWNNP010003073.1:0-55378 GCA_035044805.1 Leucophenga maculata
GCAGAAAAAAAAAAAAAAATAAGTAAAACATGGTTGATAAAATCAATTTTGGTATTAGCTGGAAAAAATTTCCGTCGATGACGAATACTTACTAGAATATGACGTAGATGGTATTCCTAATAATATCGAATTATTTTACAAAAATACAACCCGAAAACCATTTATGGGGACTGCTTCTTATCTAAACAGCAATAGCACTGGGAAAAAATCGACACTTTTTCTTCTGCTAAAATTTTTAGTCTAAATCTGCATCGTGGTCCGATTTTTTGTAGCACGGGTTAAAAGCATGAACAATAATAAAGAAACATTGCTAATTATAATCGTTGTAATAGCATCATTTTTTCAAAACGGGTTCTTATGGTTATGCTTATTGAACCGATCAATTTAAAGACTTTACAGAAACCAAATTATATCTTAGCAACTATAGATGGTGTTACTATCGATAAGTCAAAGCTTGATGACTATATTTAATTTGAACAAGTATATTTTATAATTCACAAAGTTTTTATAGATCTGGTAAAAGAAGTAAACCGATAATTTTACAGAAATCACAAAATTTATATATCTTAGGTATTGGATAGAAGAATTAGGTATAAGGTCGATTGAAATTTGATTTTTTCGTTGATACAAATAAATTTTCGCATATTTAGTGACTGACTTATGGGCTTATCTTCACTTTATGCTAGATTGGGATACATTTTCTCAAGTTCGCACTCTGAGAAAAGTTGTTGACAGTCATTCACTTAGGAATGACCAACAATGATTCTTGTTACAAACGATCCAATCAACTCACTCGTCCGTTAGGGCACGTATCTCCTGGGTAGCTTCTGAACGCCCGTTCAGTGGTGAGCTAACGTGAGAAGGCGAAAACTCCCCTCCCCACAATTAGAGGTTGGTGGGGTCCAACATGCAACGAAAGCTAGACGTCGGCAAGCTGTAATCAGCACAGACCGGCGTAGCCTTTTCCAACACACACTCTCGACAGCTCCGGGAAACCTCTTCGTCTTTTCAAGATATATGTGCGCAGTGGAAATCATCCGCTTCAAGGATATCAGTGTGCCTTCAGACCAAAAAGGTCGACCAGTGACCAAATATTGACATTACGCCAAATCTTGGAAAAGACCCGTGAGTTTAATAAAGACACATGCCACCTATTTGTCGACTATAAAGCCGCATTCGACACCCCGAAACGATGGAAGTTTTTCGACGCACTGTCTCCACTAGGTATCCCGGCAAAGATTGTCCGTCGTTGCATGGCGACGCTATCTAACACATAAATGCGTTGTCAGGGTTTGGGAAATACCTCTCCGACTCCTTTCATACCAAGAGAGGTTTCAGGCATGGCGATGCCCTGTCGTGCGATTTTTTCAATCTCCTGATGGAATACATCCTACGCCAACGCCCGTACATACAGAGTATGTCGGGCTCGATCTTCCAAAAAGGAAGTGATGCTGCTTGTTTGCGCCTATGACATCGACATCATCGGTACGCAGGAACGGCGAGTCAGCAAGGCGTTCTCAGACTGAAAAACAGTTTTGGCTCATGGGTCTAGCGGTGAATGAGGACAAGACGAAGTACTTGGTGTCTTCTCGTACTCCATCATCGCGTCTTGGATGGTCAGTGACGATGGAGAAATTCAACTTCTGTGTTGTAGAAAACTTCGTCTATCTTGGATCCGAGATAACCAGCAACAACAACGTCATCTTGGAGATCAGGCGAAGAATCACGCTTGCAAACAGATGCTTTTTTGGACTGAGCAAGCAAATGAGAATTAAAGCCCTCTCGAAAGACAAAAATCAAACGAAATAGAGGACGATCGGGCACGCGTTGGAATGGCCAGGTATGGAGAGATCTCTTCGGAATTGCCATTCTAAACGACTGGCGCCAGCGGACTATGGAGACTGGCGCGCCTTCCTAAATGTGGCCATTATATTGATAGTGATAACTGCTATAGAGATGACTGCTGCTTGTAAGAGAGATGCAGTTTTGTTTGATACGGGATTGAGTCAATTACGAGTTCATTACGCATACTTGCACTTTGCAATGAATGCCTCAATTTTTTACCAGTTTTTTCACTTTAAATTTAAATAAAACATATCTAAGGATTGGTAACTTTTAATTGTTAAAACCCAACTTAACAAATCCTACAAACATAAACAATTATTGTTCTACTAGTTCAAAGGGCACGTTAAATGATCTACACGCTCGCTGCAAATAAAAATAAATCTTTCGGCTCTACTATCGCAACTATCGTTTTAGTGCACATTATTAGAGGAAAGCAGTTTCTAGGTTAAAATTAGGAAAAATCAAACAACATTCTTAAAATGGAATTTTGAAATATAAAAAAATGATACGAAAACCTTAGTGTATTGTAAATGCCATAATATAATCAAATAAAACAAATAAATTGAAATAATGCGATATAATAAACATTCTATTCCTATATTCCAAAATAAAATAAAAAAAAAAAATCAAACCGAGTGTGCTCAAGTTTAAGATACCCTGTTCTTCTTTCTTGAAGGAAATTTCGTACTGTGGATGTATTTCTACCTGAATCCGTGTGTTTTATTAATATATACATACATATATAAGGATAAGGGCTAACATTTTAGTGGTTAGATTTGGATCTGTAGGGAATATTTCAGATGTATTAACGTATGATAGGGCAACTATAGCATTTCATGCAAAACTAAAAAAAAAAAAACAATAAAAATGTTTTCATACAAAAACTTAGAGAGGAGAGGTCGGCATGTTTCGTGACATTTTATGCCCACTTTAGTTACTAAGTTTGTTCTATTTTATAAAATTTGGAATATTTGTTTTTATTATACAATTATACAATTTTTTTTTTTATTTTTATCTTTTATTTTGAAGTGAAACTTCTTTATAATCGATAAAGATAGAAACACATAATTGTGAATGACATAGAAGACATAACACATTATTTTATACTCTCGGTCTCCTCTTTGTGCGATGCTTCATAACGACTGCATTGCAAAAACAAATGTGTATGTATGAAGTTTCATGCGAAAAAGTCTTGGCGCCATCTTGACTCACAAGCAGTCGTAAGCACAGGTGCTTAAAATTTAATGTCTTCTTTGCAAAAACAAGTTTGTCTGAAAGTTTGTTACGAATTAAGAAGCATCGCAGAAAATGTGGGAAACCTTCAAGAGTACGTACGTAAGAACGCAACGCTCGAGTTCAACTAATCAGTTATAAGAACAATTTGTTAAGGGGAATCCAAAATAAAGCTCTCCGAAAAAAAAAGACAATGAAAATAAAAACAAAAATATACTTTAATCAGCGTTCTAACGCTGAGCAAAAGTATTTCTCCCTATTGCAGACACAGATACCGTTTCTAAAAGTGTTAGTTCATCACTAACATAATTGAAAAAACAATAAAAAAATACTATACATTCCACCGATGACTATCATTAAATGTTCTTTAGAGAGACTGCAATCAATGTGCCAATCAAAAAAGTTTCTATTGGCATTAAACTTAAACTCGTTCATACGTCAACCATCAAACCGATCGGACGTGTCTGCTAGTGCTCCGCAATAATTCGGTTTAGTTACGCTTAGTTATGAAAGCATATTTGCTAATAGCTATAGTAACAGGCTCTAAATTTAATTTGTGCAAGTGCTAAAATAAAAAAAAGTTTAACTTATATTTTTTTCTAAAATAAAAATAAAAACATACAAAAAAAAACCCGCGATTGCAAAGTGCCGATGGGAGAAACGCGTACTTTACGTACAACGCAACAGAAGACACCATCAAACATAAATTGCCCTCCACCTCCCTCCCTGCCCAAAACAAAAGCAACAAAACAGGTAAAATGAATAACCAAATGGATACCGCGGTGAGTACAAGTTCTCAACTTAACGGATTATTAAAATCCACGGCTTCCACTTCAGTCCCCCCTACTAGCATTGTTAATGTATTGTCATTAACAATACCAACGCAGTAAAACCTTACGCTCTCTACTCACGGCCCAACACGGCCACTCCATAGTGTAATAATACATAGTAAAGCCACCTCAGCCATGTGCTCTCAAAATAGCTACAGTTGAAAGTGAATAGCTACACTCAGTATGCGACTGAACTTCTTCCTCTTCTGCTCTTACCTACATTCATTGTGAGAGTTGGGCTACCTTCTATAATTTTGAATTGTTCTTTTCCAAATGCTGTGAGCACACATCAATCACTTATGTGTCTCCGGCTATTACAACAGCAACAGTCTCAACATCAACAAACACAACAACAACTACAGCCACAACATCTTCTGCAATGATCAAAAATAATAATTTACCGCAATCTCAAAGCGGACTGCAGCAAAAGAACAATACAAAAACTCCAGCGATACAGACAGGCTTAGATCGCTACATTCAAATAAAGGGAAAGCTAAGCCCACAAATGTCGAATAAAGGAAATAAACCTAAGTTGAATCGACGAAATAATGAAAGCGAAACCGAATCGCCACTTAGTCGCAACAGATTTTCTATTTTAAGCGACAATACATCCAACGCGCAAAACAGCGCAGATGAAGGGGCTACAAAAGCGAGCAAAGCTCTAACAATATTGTAAACATAATAGCAAAACTCATTGGGAGCAATAACTTCCACATAACTGCTATTAGGAAGGGTACAATATACGAGCCCAGGGTTCAAATTTACTCCGAACAAAATTATCGCTTAGTTTCCAAGCATTTCACAGACATGAAAATAAACTTCTATACTTACGAACTCAAAAGCTCTAAAGGACTTCAAGTCGTGCTCAAAGGCATTGAACCAACTGTCTCTCCAAGCGAAGTGGTAAGCGCACTAAAAGAAAATGGCTTTAACCCAAAAATAGCCATAAATATAATTAATAAAAACAAAATTCCGCATACCATGTTTAAAGTAAAGCTGGAACCCGAAAATAGGCCACTTAAAAAAAAACGAGGTACACCCAACCTACAATTTAAAATACCTGCTGCACCACAGACTTTCTGTAGAAGAACCGCACAAGCGCAATAACCCGGTCCAATGCACCAACTGTCAGGAGTTTGGCCACACAAAGACTTACTGTACTCTACGTTCTGTCTGCTTCGCCTGTCGATAACTCCACAATACCGATACATGCACAGCAAATAAGTTGGATTCCAACGCGAAAAAGTGTAGCAACTGTGGAGGAAATCATACGGCTAATTACAATGGATGCCCTGTGTACAAAGAGTTGAAAAACCGCCTGCATCTGCGAACTGCCTCTGCTCGCTCTCACCCCGTAGTCATTTGCACGCACTCCAACATATACTTTTGACACAACCACCCCTGGTGTGTCTTTTGCCAATGCCTTGAAATCAGGGCTAAAGCCAGCTGATGCAAAGTCATATGGCCAAACCGTTTCCCACACGGTACGCGTGGGCCCCTCTACAAAAAACCCACAAAAGAGTATGCCCCAAAATGCTAATACACCACTCAATGGCATCGAATCAATGATTGCATCGATGCAACAAAGCATGATGAATTTCATGGCATTAATGCATAACACAATGCAAGAAATGATGCGGAATCAAAACACTCTGATTCAGATGCTTGCCGCACAACAAAGCAAATATTGACTTGCTTAAAAATAAATATATGTCTCTGGAATGCCAATGGTGTTTCCCGACACAAAAATGACCTCGTAAATTTTCCCGAAGTAAGAGAAAGTGATGTATTGATTCTCGTAGAAACACATCTTACGAATAAATACAAAACTTCAAAATTCCAGGGTATGCGTTCTATTCCACGAAACACCCAGATGGCAAAGCCCACGTGTGAACTGGTATACTCATAAGAAGTCGTATTACACACCATTCTCTACAGACATTTGCAACCAATTATCTCCAAGCCACCTCAAAGTTTGGTAGTGTAACACTATCGGCAATTTATTGCCCTCCAAGGTTTACGGTATCTGAAAAACAGTTTCTCGAATTCCTCGACACTCTAGGTGATCGCTTTATAGCCGCGGGTGATTATAATGCCAAACATACACATTGGGGCTCAAGGCTTTCAAACCCCAAAGAAAAGCAGATCTACAAAGCAATTATAAATACGAAAAACAAGCTTAACTATGTCTAGCCCTGTACTCCAACATATTGGCCTACAGATTCATCGGATCATTCTCCAGTTCTTTTTAGTTTACTGGAAAAACCTCAACTGAAAGAGTATCCCAATAAACTCACATCACAAAAAACTAACTGGCTCAAATATAAAAAGTATATAAGCAGTCATATCGAGCTGAACCCAGCAATATGTAACGAAATCGATATTGAAAACTCTGTCAGTGCCCTGAGTTCTGTTCTCACTGCTGCAGCTCAACACTCAACACCACAACCATCCACAACCAATTCGATGAACCACAGTATAACCAACAGTCACATTGAACAGTTAGGTTTGACGAAACGGCGTTTTAGAAGGGAATGGCAGTGTCAAAGATCTCCAACCTCCAAGCACAATCTAAGAATTGCTTCACGTGAGCTAAGCAAAGCTCTTAAACTCGAGGAAAAACTCACTCAGAGACGATACATCGAACATCTTTCCCCAACAAGCTCAAAGTTTCCCTATGGAAAGCGCGTGCAGACATAAGACCACCGGCTATAGTCTCTACACCCATAAGAGACCACACTGGAAAGTGGGCACGCACGGACATGGAAAAAGCGGAAGTTTTTGCAAACCACTTAAGAACTGTTTTTCAGCCAAATCCGTCAACAAACGCTTTTGTTCTTCCCTCTCCTTCGAACAAGAAATACTCTGAACCCCTCAGAGTTCACACCCACGATATTCATAAAGTGATAAAAACCCAGCTAAATCCCATGAAGGCTGCAGGTCATGATTTAATTTCCCCAAAAATGATCATGGAGCTTCCCAGTCCAGCTGTGACATATATCACAAAATTGTTTAACGCGATTTTTAAATGCGGATATTTTCCAACTCAGTGGAAGAAATCGGTCATAATCATGATACCGATACCCGGAAAGGACAAAACACAGGCAGCGTCATAAAGACCCATAAGCCTACTATCCTGCCTATCCAAACTGTTCGAAAAGTTGGTTCTTTTAAAAATCAACTCACACATGCAGAACGTTATTCCCACCCACCAATTTGGGTTTCGTGAAAACCATGGCACTATCGAACAGGTAAACCGAATAACCTCGGAGATTAGAACAGCTTTCGAACTCCGCGAATACTGTTCCGCAATCTTTCTCGATGTAGCCCAAGCATTTGACCGCGTTTGGCTTGATGGACTTAAGTACAAAATAAAAGTTTTGCTACCCCAAAATACTCACAAAATTCTAGAATCATACCTCAGCAATAGAGCATTCACAGAACGTCAGAATGACTACATAACACAGGAGTCTGAAATCAAAGCTGGAGTACCCCAAGACAGCGTTCTCAGTCCTATGTTATATGTTCTATGAACATCAGACATACCAACGGATCACAGACTTACGATATCCACATTTGCTGATGACACAGCAATCTTAAGTAGATCTCGATGCCCAATAAAAGCAACTAGACTACTAGCAGACCATCTCATTCTTCTCAAGGAGTGGCTAGCTAACTGGCGTATAAAAGTTAATGAGCAAAAAAGCAAACACGTCACTTTCACTCTAAACAGAGGTACATGTCCATCGCTGACTCTAAACAACATTGTGATCCCACAGGCCAATGACGTCGTGCATCTCGGCATTCATCTCGAAAGACGGCTCACATCGTGATACGCAACTAGATTTAAGATTTGATAAATTATTGTTAGTCTCTTATCAAGAGAAGATCCAATAAAGAAAACACTATAATAAAAAAAAAAAATTAAACTTAATTGTACAAACAAATTAGACCACCCTTATGCATGTGACTACCTTCATAATAATGAGCATTAATTCATCACATTTGCCTCCAAAACAGAAAAATGCTATAAGGTTTCGCTTGGGGGATTGAACAAAATGGACCCACCTGCCAAAAAAAGTTGACTTATCCAGTTGGTACTTTTTCTTTGTATACACGTCAAATTAGTCTTTCATTGTTTATGTTATTTACTTTGAAAACCCAAGCATCATGCTAAATAATTTCAAGCAGAACTACTAGACTACATTAAGATCAAGTATGTCTACCAAAAGCGTAAGTCAAATAAAATTAGCTAGTGCTACAACAGCCAAATGTTTGGCCACGGCTCCAGTAGGTGTCGAGTCTGCCCTAGTAGGCAGAGTTACATCAGCACCAGAGCGTGTTTGCAGTCGAATCACTTTATCAATCAAACAAGAGATGATTTTTTCAACCTAACCCAATGGAAGCAGCATCGCTGGGCTCATACTGCCCGTCAAAAGCCCGAAGAACTCTTTTCCATGGAAGAAATAAAAAGTTTAACATTTGAGCTTATTAAAGAAGATGACCAATTTAAAGTCTTTACTTCCATTGCTTGCAAATTTTTAACATAATGATAGTTAAAATCAGTATAATTAAATGGAATGCCAGTGGCATTAAAATAAATAATTTAGTGTTTTAGTTGATGAAGACGTTAAGATATGCCTAATTTCAGAAACTTGGCTAAACTCATCAATTTCTTATAAACATCCTACATATAATTATTATAGATGCGAACGATCTGAGATGAGGAGGTGTAGCTGTTTTAATTAAAAATAATAAAAAATTTACGTTATCTGGGGGTTATTTTACTCGTAGATCCTAAAATTATATTGTACATAAAGATCATGTCGAATACATCCTTAATAAAGTTAACTCTCTTATGCGAATACTGTACTCATTTTTTAATTAGAACTTGCACCTGCATGCAGAAAACAAATTATATTTCTTAAGACCAATCTTTCATTTTTATGGTGACCCTGTGTAGACAGATCTAGCAAGTTGTCTCTTAAAAAAATTCAAGTTGCACAGAACAAACAAAGGCATATTCAAACTAAAATATAACTGGTACACGAACGACTCGTCCATCTTACCAATGACTTCAATGTTAGATGTAGTTACTCTCACTACCACCATATTCAAAAATTACTAGGTAGTATTAATTCTAAGTTTGCAATGAAAATGACAGCAAACACAAAGAAGTCAAATAATTCTGATTAATGTTTTACTAAAATCGCAAAACACAAAAGTTAAAATGGGAGCATGACTGTATAACATAGTTGATAAAGTAGTAATTATCGAAAAGAAATATGTATTTAAAAACGATATTTACATATTTTTTTTAAATGTTATTAAACATAGCAAATTAGCCTATTCACTTTGGCTCAACTGAGTATGTTCAAAAACGATTAATTGAAAAGAAACATATTAAAACGAACTATTTCTTTGGTTTGTATATACATATATGTAACATGAATTAAACTAGTTTAGTAGAAGTTAGTATTTAGTAGTACCACCTTGGTTAACTATAACCTCATATATACGGTCCTTCAAAGACTTGTTATAATTTTCAAGAACTTTAAAAGAAATAGTTTCGTTTGACTTTTTAATCGCGTCAATTAGTATCATCAAATTGTCTACCTTCCTCATATACTTTTCGGGATAATAGCCCCCAAACATTCTCAATGTTTAGCCCGGATAGTATGGTGGGCACTCCAATAATTCCACATTTTGGTCGCTAATCCACTGTTTACCAATTCTGGCAGTATGAATGGGTGCGTGGAATTGGTTCAAAAATATTTGAGAACCCTTTTGTAGTACATTTTTGTATACAGTCGCAATAATTTTTGATGAAACAAACTACAGCTCACATGTCCCATAATAAGATATGCCTCCCCACACCATTACGCCACCGGCGCAAGTGTAGAGTCGACTTAAAATACATTCCTGCATTCGTATCTCTTGGTAGTAATAGTAATAGCCGTCCGGACCATGCAAATTAAACTTTTTTTCATCCCAAAAACGACAGTATGCAATTTCTTGACGCATGTCATGTAATCTCGACCAAACCAAAGGCGTGGAGACTTAGGCACATCATTTAGCGCTGGTTTTGGCACTCCGAATAAGGCGTTTAACAGTTGCCCAACTTGTATTAACACCACATTTTTCCTTGATATTGGCGGAGGAACATTTGAGATTTGAAGCGGTTCGGATTGCTGGTGTTGTGGTGTATTCAACACCTCCTTTCATATTATTGCCATATGCATTCTCAGTACGTAAAAAATTACCAGTATTCTGGCTTTGGCCAATTTTTTAAAGAGATTTCGCGCTAAATAAGTCAATATTGGACACAGACATTTATTTGACCTTTATTATAGTCGTTCAGTTCAATTGCTTCCCGCGACCCATTTTATAAAAAATAAAAGCGATAATTACTTAGATTAAAAAAAAAAAACGAACGAATTGGCGATGTTGAGTAATCGTTATAGATCACAAACTACATTCATTGCCCTTAAACATAATCTGATTAGCCAAAAAAAAAAATTTAACACATTTATAGAATATAACGACGAAAGCTGAATTCCAAATTACCGTTTGAAAAAACCTGCAGTGTTATTTGTAAACAAATGAATGTCCAAAGTGTAAGACAAAAAAATATTGTATATGCAATAGAATCTGAGATAATAGGCATATCGTTACCACTATTTTTTTAACCTATGCAGTTAAGCGGCAGTTATATAAACTTTATATACATATTCTGAAACGAAGTAGAATAGCTTACTTCTTTAGTAATAAAATTGATAATTGCTAAAGGGTCTGTCAGTTACGTTTCACTTTTTCATGACGATAAATTTTACCACTACCTTATATTATTTCACCATCGTGTTTTGTACACGCTTATCGAATTAACCGCAACGATACAATGCTGCAAAATAAACATGTGGGTATAAAATAAACCAATAATATGAAGGCACCACACGTACAAAAGAGGTATAGTTAGAGGGGGCTACGATATAAGCGATGAACAAAATTTGACATATACTCGCATGGATTACAAATAATTGTCTCTCTTCACATTGATAAATATGTACAAGCATGTTTACTTGCGATTAAAAATTTGGTTTATTCTGTAAGGTTTTAAGATTATTTTGCTATACTGTCCAATGTTATTGATACTGATTTTAAACTTTAAATAATTATTTAAAGAGTGTGCTTCAAAGTTTCTAAGCTGCAAAATCAATCATAACAATCTTGCTAAGACGGATAACACAAAGATTTGTCAGGGTTCACTAATTATTTGGTGGAACGCGAAATGCTTCGAAACAATGTATAAATACGGCACAATTTGCTTTGTATGTTTGTGTGTAAAGTATTACTATTAAAAAAATAAGAAATCAATATGATTATAAAGGATAAAAATATTTTCGCGCTGAAATAAATGTTAATGCATAGCAACTCTTGGTGTAATCAGCTGATTCGCATTTGTCGCAAAAACATGTATTTATGCCTTCCTTTGGCCTCAAAAAATACAATTGCAAATAAAAATGGGATTTTAATATTTTACACAAATTCAAAACATTTCCCAAACAGCTATTTTTGCAAAATCCTGCAAAACACATGAAAAATTAAACATCTCGATAGCGTTTTTTTGCGTTTTGTGGGAGGACTTTCAAATGAAATCGGAGGACATCATTTGAAAAGTGCAGGGTATAGCTAATATAATATATAATACTGTGAAGAATTTTCACAGTATTTCAAAATACTTCATAATTAATACATTTGGGATTTCAATGGTTATAGCAATTGCAATGGTACAATATTTACAGCGATCTACCCTCTCAGAAATAAATTTCAACATTTCGGTAAAAATATTATACTACCAATTTTTACCTATCTGAGATTGTTTGAATGACAACAGAAACAAAATACAAGTACATCATCATTTGAGTAAATTTGTAGAAGAACTCACCTTTATAATCGGATAAATGGGTAGTTAAATAAATAGAAGAGTATAAAACTATATAGAGAGCGCTTCTCATACAAAAAAAAATTACTACGTGGGATACTACCCCAGCGTTAACACTAGAAGCTTTGAATGTATTTTTTCAACGAAAGTGCAAAAAGTATAAAAGTAAAAATTTTCTACCAGTTCAAATTTTCAAATTTGTTAGAATTTTTTTTACGATTCACTATTCTTGTATTTGGAACACGAATTTAAAATATATAAATATATGTATCTGCGATTTCGAAGGCTTATCCGTTAATGCAGCAAAATAAGCAATCCGGAAATCTAAAAAGAAACGCTTTGGTTCCTCAGTAAAAATGTTCTTAGCGCTCATAGTAAAATGAGGCACTTAAAACAGAGCTCAAAGACAACCAACAAATCAACTTGATTCAATATATGATTTCCTTAGAAATAGTTTTAATTTAAATTTGTCGCATATAAAATCTGTACTCTTTAGGCCTTATAAAATTAAATTAACTTACGCTAAAAAATAGTACTTTTCAATCCTTAAGACAGATTGTTCTAAGTGATCAAAGTAAAAAGAAACACTCCAACGGCGTTCTTTCTTTTTAAGTTTTAAAGCAGAAAAAAACTATACGAGCTTAGACCATTGTGTTCATGAAATTAAAAATTGTATCTACTTTTTATGTCAGCATCTAAAAGGAAAAATTCCTTTGTGCCTTTTTAAGCCAAAGCAAATTGTTCTTCCTGAATTCTTGCTTAGCGAATTTTACATGCATTTTCGCAAAAAAAGTAGTTTAAGTCAATTTTGGACATATACCAGATCTTACATACATAGTTATGTGCTAGCTGCAATTGATAAACGTAAACTATGTGAGACTGTTGGCTCCAAGTTTGAATTTGAGCTCACTTTATTTTTCAGTTTCGAAGAGCGGAATCCACAAAAATGAGGTGAAGTCGATTAAATGATAGTATGCCATAAATTTTTATAAATTATATTGAACATCTGGTTTAACAGTGGTCACTTTCAGTTCAATTCATGAAATTGTAAATGCCATATGAACAGGTATTTTGTGAATTCATAAAATCGTTAATTTCATGAAATTTTTTTACAAACGTAATAACGTTGACTTGAAACTTAAATGGAATTAACAAATGAAAATAATCGAACGTTGATTAATTTCTAAATATTCCATATCAATACAAGAACAATTTTTGGACATTTCTAATCTGTATTCTTTCCCTGTGGCGCCGAGCACTGCATATACACTTTCATATGCTTGTTGTTGCGGCAGTAATCTTCAATGTAAATTTGTTGTTGTCTTGTCTACAATGTTGTACTCGAAAGTTTAAGCTGCCGGCGAAATGTTCAACGATTCGTAAAGTCAAAATGTACCTTACAGTGCACATTTAAAATTTTATTTACTGTAGTTTGCTCTGCCGTCAGCATCTTTGAAAAACATTTTTATTCAAACTGGGCTCCACAAAATTTAAATTCATATAAAATGACCATAAAAAATTAAAATTTCTTTTTAACATGTCCAAACCTGTAATTTCATAATGAATATGATACAAAATTAAGCAATTTCTTTAAAAAAAAACAATTTTTTTATATTAACAAAATAGTGAACCTCGTAATGTATGTTTGTACAAGGAATGAATAATTATACATATATTGAAATTATCTTATCCTATCTAAATTTGATCCTAATATAAAAATAATATTATATGTTGGGTACAACAAAAGATCAGATTTGTCGAAAACATAAAAGATTACTAATTTCAAATAGTTTTTAATACTTAATTATTTAAGAAAGGTAAATAGGAATGTTTTGTATAGGAAACGATTTGGATATGAATATCTTTTTAGTAATCCGAATATTTGACTCCTAGCAACGCCAGGAAAAATTATAAGTTATAAACTGTTGAAGCAATACAATAAATATGTGTATGTACATTTTTGTTTTTCACCCAGTTGCTTGACAACATAGAAACTCAAGAAATACACCATTTAATGTTATATATGCAATATTTAAGTATTCATGAAATATTAAGCAATTTTTTTACACATTAAATAAGCATACAAAAACGTATTAACTCAATATCTTGCAATCTGCATAAAGCGCAAAAGAACGACAAATGCCAATCGTAACAAAAAAAGATGTTTTTCTTTTTTTATGTACGGTAATTTTCATTAAGGAAAAAAGTTGTTTTTATCCATTTTTATCATATTGTGTGCGGTTTTACATGAAATATCAAATTCTTTAAATTATTACTTATTTTTTATTGCTTGTACGATATATACGCACATGTTTGCAAAAAAATTCCGGTAAAGCAATCATCAATATAATTTCGGCAATAATAAAACACATAGTGTTTAATATTACTTAGATATCATGCTTGCGAAGGGCTGACGGTGAGGTCATTAGAAAGAAATATCGATTTTTTTTCTTATACATAATGGTATAGCGATTTTGAACTCATTTTCCTAAAATAAGTCACTTACCTGAATTACCAAGAACAATGTAGTCTTAAAAACCGAACATGTGCATGTAAGTCTAGGCAACCGGCTTGAAACTGAACTTCTTGCTGCTCCGGACCTGCTGTAGCAACACAATCTAGTGGAAGTGCTGCGATTTAGAAATTAATTTTCTCTTCTGATACGTGGAATAGTTTTTATCCTGCGGACTTTAAATCTTCCCAAATCAGTTTGAACAATAAATTTTCACTTGCATTCGGCCGGACTGCAGGTTACAACAAATAATTTAGAATTAGAATTGAACAAAATTTTTTAATACTTTTTTATGTGATTGACAAAAAGATAGAGTTGCCATGGTATTCAATGTTACCAGGGCTGATTAATGATGTTCACTCAATAGCTGCACATTTAAAAAATTATTAATCGAGTACTCGTTTGGAAAAACACTACACAAAAATGTTACGAAAGTACACCGTCTTTTAATTTTTAAATGTTTTTCAATTAATTATTAATTACAGTTATGCAATATGCAGAAAATTAAGGAACTGGTCGCTAAATACGTGTGAACGCTGCTAAAGAAATTTGCATGAACTATTTTTTTGTCTTTTGCCAAGGTCTTTCTAGAAACTTTAGCATGTGATGTGATAGCTGAAATCACGTATTTTTAAAAAATGGGATTTTTTTTTGCTTGCACCTAAAGAAAAACGACTATTCTTTTTTTTTTTAGAAATAAAAATTAACATTTTGCTGAAATTATTCTACAAGATTAGCAACTTATAAAATTGATATGTCATTTCATTTAGTTTTCTCCCTCTTTTTCTCGAAGAGGAACTTACTGTAGAAAGTGCTAGAACAGAATTTAGTAAAATTAAACAGGATGGCCGAAATAGCTGGATATAAAAAGGATAAGTATAAATACAATTGAAGCAGTCAAGTTTGAAATTGTGTTTAATTTTGTTAAAATTTGAAGGAAAGCGTCTGTAACGAACAAGGATAATGGTAATGTTAGTAAACGAAGAATTTTGTTTTTAAAAATTCATCACACGTTACTAAGCTTTTGTCCTTAGTTTTTTGAATATTTCGACCATTTCGATTCTTTTGTATTGCTGACACATCATTGTATTGTTGTTGCTTTCCAATATCATATTTTGTTTTTGTCAAAACCTATAATATAGTCATTTGTAGCTCAAGTGTATAATTTACTTTGTCGTTTTTTTACTTATTTCCTGCTTTCTGTAAAAGATTGTGACGATGGTTGGTTGGAGTTCACAAGCAGTTCACAAACCACCATACCTTTCGGAGGAAAGGACGGCTTTACCAACAAAAGTGTTGGTAACAAAGGGATATTATTAACAGCAAAAGTACAATACTGCTAAGTCGGTACAGTAATTAAAGGAAAAGGCAAAATATTAACAGCATGAAGTAGGAGAATGATTGCTACGAACACTAAATCAGAAATTTCAAATAATAAGGAAAAAAGGGAAAGATAATGCGTTCTTGGAGATTTACGACCCACAAATGACAACGGAAATGCATGTAAAAACGTCAGCAGGGGTACAAAGAAGAGTTGAACGACGAACTGGCGCCATAAACTGAATTACTGGACAACGCTATAAAAGCAGCGAAATAGTCATTATACAGGTAGTCTTTGTTTTGGTACGGAAGTGACAAGTGGTGGATTTCTTGTTTTGGAGTGGAAGGTAACTAGCGGAGAGAGTTCTGGGTTCGGTACGGAAAATATAAGACGCGTTTTCTTTTTTTAAAGCGTAACGGATAAGTCGCGCAGTTAATTGTGTTTTAAAAGTGGATCGGCGTTATAGAGTAATCAATAGTATGAACGTTGAGCTCTGGAAAGGACTTGGCAAGGATTTAAAGTTAAGGGTCCTGTAAAACTCGGATAGAAGGATTTTAAAATAACGGAAAAAAAGTTTTGACCGAGGATAAAAACCGAAAAGTTATGAATAAGGATTTGCAAGTGAGTTTGAAGAGATTTTGATACTAAAACTAGATTTACAAGTTTTAAATTTAAACTAATTTGACTTGAATAAAATGCAAGAAATTGTAATATAAATTTTGTTATGGGTCTCAAATACCCCTCCCTACCTTTTGTCGCATAGCGATCTAAAAAGAAAGCGACCCTTCTGTATATTTAACTCAACCTATTTCACATTATGTATTAATCGATGTATGTCCCACCCTTCAAAACAAAGCTTTATACAGGTTTCATTCTATACGTACTTTAATAAAAATTTATTTATACTGACATTATAATCTATACAATTATAATTGAATAAAATTAACCCTAACAATTTTACAAATACATTTACGATTCGGTTTTCACATACATGTCTTGTTTTAGAACTAATATCCGCTAAAATTATTTCTCACGGCAATCGGGATGATGGTGATAGGTGAGAAGAGAAATATAATTATGACTTACTCTTTTGTTACGAATTTGATTCTATGACGGTTGTTCAGGCATGAAGCATAAACATGTAATATGAGGCAAAACTCTCAAAGACGTCCAATAAGAACAACGCACAGACAGTGCAGTTGTCATACGCATTAGGGCTGCGCTTGATAAGTGCAGCGTGTGTATTTTTAATCGTCATATTTTTAATAGCTCCATCTAAGCGTTGGTATGTAACACTTGGCAAGTGCAGCGACTTAATTTATGATCAATAACGATTTGAATAGCCTTTTGTCCGCGTTGGTTTAATAGTTTCTGCTACGCGTCTTTTTACATTATAAATAGTTTTAGATTCCACTGAGGCCTACAACCTCAGCGATAGCATTACAATAGTTTAAAAATAGAATAAGTTTTTATGAATAAAAAGGGAGCCGCTCGCTAGAGCGGCTCAGTCGTTAATAAACACTCGCGTTATAAATAGATCTCACGCACCAAGAGCTCTACATTTAATGGTCCTTCGAGCCGGATCTCGGTTGACAATAAGAAAAATATTCAGTGATATATTTTTAGTCTATCGAGTTTAATAAACTACGAGACTACTAAGTGACCAAAGCGTATTCTGTGGCTTAAACAGCAGAAAGTGAAAAGTGTAAATTATAGTTTTATTTTTGGCAAAACCATTTTTAGCTGTGAGTCGAGGCACAGCAAGGTCAACAAGGCGATCAAATAAAAAACACCTCCATTGGGTTACGCCAGAAATAAGATAAATATTATAATATTATAAAATATTCACCAAAAAACTCCATTAAGATGATGACTGAAAAGACGATTCAGTTGTTGAAGGAGCAAGCAACGCTAACAGAAGAAATACAGCGGTTAATAACAAAACAGGCAAGTTTACCAAGCATAGAGAAACTGACAGAGAAGTTTACTGCCAATCATTCATTGCTGGTAAAAATTGGAGTTGTAGATCATATATATTTTAATGAAAGAAAGTATGATACCACAATGGCTAGCATTAAGGCTTACAGAGAGTCTACGTTGAAGGTCGAAATGTCCGACCGACCTAGCTCATCTAAAGTAACTGATGAGCAAAGGGACGCAGGCAAGGTAGCTACAAGCAGCCATCCTAAGTCATCAAAAGTACCTGATGACGAAGAGAGTTCAATAAAATCCATCAAGGCATCAGAAGTGCATGATGACCGAATGGAAGTCAACTCACAAAGGAGCTCCAGTCCTGTAGAATATTGGGTAGATCTCGTAGAAAGAAGAGCTGATCGAGTGAGGCAACAAATGTGCCAAATCAAGGACAGCTTAGAAAAGCAAAACACAACGGATCTAGTAAGGGATCAAGCTATGTTAAAAAGCTATTGGTCCTCAGTGGAGGACACCCTATAAAAATTAGAGGGCAAATACATAAAGTATGCATTTGACCAAGATGAGATGGATATTCTCAGAGCGGAAGTCGCTGGCCTAGATGTAGTCATTGGTAAAAGAGTCAATGAGCTAAACGACACAAAGCTGGATGTGCCAGAGCTACCGAAATTTGATCTTCCAAATTTCAATGGCAACGTAAAGGATTGGGCAACATTTTACGAGCTATTCTCAGAAATGATCGATGGCAGAAATGATCTCAGTGACACAAGGAAACTGGGCTATCTAAAGGCATGCCTAAAAGGAGAGGCTAAAATGGTAGTCGGCCATCTCCTGATAGGATCAGCATCATGCTATAAATCAGCATGGCAACTAATCTGCAAGCGCTATGACAACAGTCACAAAATATTTTCGGACCACTTCAATAAATTAATAGATCTTAATTACCTGAAGCCCGATTGCGAAGAAAGTCTACGCAACTACTTGGATACAGCCATGGAGAGCATTTACATCATTCGCGAAAAAGCAAAGATACAGAAATACTGCTGCGTAGATTCTCATCAGAAGCCTTACAACTTTATGAGCAGCACGTGAAAAAGGCAAGAACGATCCAATCATTAAAAGACGTTCTGGAATTTATTGAGCAACAACATAGTTCAATAAACTCGGTACAAAGAAACGTCTACCAAAAACCAACAGCGAGAGCACAGTGCAAAAAGCAAATGTCTTAAATTCAGAGGCGAATCGATTACAAAGCGAAGAGACTTTGTTAATAAAAAGGCCTTATGCCTTTCCGGTGTTTTGGACAACATAACGCTAAAGACTGCAAAAAGGATTGGAAATGTAATCATTGCAATAAAGGCCACAATAATCTGCTGCACGAAGATATAAAAACGGGAAGTGTCTCTAGCAACTCCCTTAAAAATAATTCAGCGCAAGACACGCTTTTGGCTACAGCACTCATAAGAGTCAGAAATTCAAAAGGTGATTATGAACAGCTGAGAGCTATAATTGATGGTGGCTCTCAGAAAACGCTGATTTCGGAGAAAGCGGCTCAGAGTTTGAACTTACAACGAGTGAAAAACACTGTGGAAGTTCAAGGAATCTTCTCAGAAGGCAAATAAGTTTCGAAAAACAAGGTATGTCTTCATATCAAGCCCAGAATGGGGGGCACTTTTAACGCAGCCGTTGAAGCTTTAGTGCTTCCCAAACTCCAAAGAGCTCTACCGAGCAAAAAATTCGACATCGACATCAGAAAAGATTGGAAACAATGCGATCTAGCGGATCCAGAGTTCAACAAGCTAAGCAGAATCGACGTCATAATTGGAGTGGACCTCTTACCCAAAATAATGATGGGAAGAGTCAAAACATTTGATGGAATGATGGGCCAAAAAACCAAACTATGGTGGATTGTTTCCGGTAATATATCTAGAGCATCCAAGAAGAAAATTGTAAGCGCAACTACAACTATACATCTGGAAGACCTTGAGCGCTTCTGGGAATTCGACGGCGACAACAGCAGCGAAAAAGAACAAAATGCTGAGTGCGAAACAATTTTTAAACAAACAACAACGGTGCAGCCGAATGGCAGGCTAGTGGTCGCAATTCCACTCCGTAATGGTTTTGAGCTGGGTAACTTACGCAAGCAGGCTCTAGCAAGACTTCTGCAAATGGAAAAGAAATTTAAATGCAATCCGAATTTATTCAAACAATACTCGGCATTTATGCAGGAGTATCGGGAGCTGAATCATATGAAACCGGCAAATTCAATTGGCGAAGGCAAATATTATTTGCCGCATCATGCAGTAATCAAGCCTGATAGTTTGACAACCAAACTTAGAGTTGTATTCGATGCTTCAGCAAAGACTAGCAACGGCGTAAGCCTCAATGAGGCAATGTTGGTTGGTCCTAAAATTCAAAGCGACATTTACGACACGCTAATGAAATGGCGGCAATGGAAGTTTGTCATGACTGCTGACATTGAGAAAATGTATCGCCAGATTAAAATTAAAAAAGAGCATCAAGAGTACCAGTATATACTGTGGAGAGATGATCCCAAGTTGCCAGTACAGGAGTTTAAATTGACCACGGTAACCTATGGGACATCAGCGGCACCATTCCTAGCAGTACGTTGCCTTCAAGAAATTGCAGAACAATACTGCCAAGATGACGAGTGTACGGCGGAAGTCATAAAAAAATGATTTCTACATGGATGATCTGATCACTGGAGACCATACTGTTCAGGCCTGCATTCAAAAACAAAATAATGTAAGGCAAATTTTGGAGAAAGCTGGTATGCATTTGCGAAAATGGGTATCGAACGATGAAAGGATTATTGGCGAAATCAAAGGCTACAATCTCACCGAGAAAATAACAATAAAAAAAGACGAATCAGTCAAAACGCTGGGTCTACAATGGGATCCCAAAAAAGATGTGTTCTCCTTTTCATTGGAATGGCCAAGACAAAGCCGTATCACAAAGCGTACAGTGCTTTCTCAACTGGCAAGAATATTCGACCCACTGGGTTGGCTTACACCGGTTACGCTGCAAGGCAAATGCTTTATACAAGAGCTATGGAAATCACCGCTTAGTTGGGATCAGGAAGTTGATGCTGCAATGAGTGACTACTGGCAAGATTTTGCATCTGGATTGACGGCGTTAACCAGAATTTGCATTCCAAGATGGACCGGGAAAACTGAGGCAGACATTACCGAACTCCATGGCGATGCCTCAGAAAAAGCATATGCAGCGGTGATATACACCAAGATTGGGAGCTCGATAACTTTACTGACAGCTAAGAGTAAGGTGAACCCGATAAAAAACAAGAAAACTATTCCTAAATTGGAGCTTTGCGCAGCACATTTACTTGCCAATTTGATGTTCAGAGTCCAAAAAATACTAAGTGGCAAAACGGAACTTTATGCCTGGAGTGACTCACAAATTACCCTGGCCTGGATAAAAAATCAGCGTAGTAAGAAAAGTAGAGTAGATGACATCAACGAAAAAATGCCGACTAACGTATGGAACTATGTCCCATAGAAAGAAAACCCTGCAGATGTGGCTTCCAGAGGTATTACGCCAAAGAATTTAGATTCATGTACAATTTGGTGGCACGGTCCAAACTGGCTAGCAGAACCATCCTGTAAGTGGCCAAAGTGTGGGGAGCCAGAGACTGTTATTTTATCAACGGTGACTTTGGAAGAAAATCGGCTCACAAATCTCTTGTCAAAATATTCATCACTTGGAAAATTAATAAACGTGATGGCATTTGTTCTACGATTTATATCAAAGCTGCGAGGACTAAGGCACTCTTCTTCAAGCCTAACTGTGGAGGAATTAGAAATTGCCAAGAACGAGGTAGTTAAATTACAACAGCTGGTGGATTTCGGACACGAAATTAAATTATTAAAAAACAAAAAAACACTGGATACCAAAAGTAAGCTACAAGCACTCTACCTGTTTTTGGATAAGAATGGAATTCTTCGAGTGGGAGGCCGACTGCTAAATGCAATACTTCCTTACTGTGTAAAGCATCCAACTATTTTAGGAAACTCGCACCTTGCTTTGCTTATAGCAAAGGATGCTCACAAAACAACTTTACATGGAGGTCTAAAGCTGATGAAAAATTACATTCAGCGCAATTACTGGATATTTGGCATTCGGAACACATTAAAGAAATATCTGCGAGAATGTGTAACCTGTATAAGGTACCGACAGGATCAGGCAAGCCAATTGATGGGGAGCCTACCATCATATCGCGTGACAGGAGAGCACGCATTCATCAACACGGGTATTGATTACGCAGGACCATTTCAAATTCGCTGTTCCAGGGGACGAGGCCAAAAATCTTATAAAGGATCTGTGTATTCGTATGTATGGCGACAAAGGCTATAAACTTGGAAGCCGTTAGTGACCTTTCATCAGAGAGGTTCATGGAAGCATTACATCGTTTCTAAGCCAGGCGCAGCAAAAGTCAAAACCTGTACTCTGACAATGGTACAAACTTTGTAGGTGCTTCCAGAATTTTAGACAAGGAACTGGCAGCTGTAATAAAAAACAACAATGAAGTGGCCCCAGTACTTGCCCAAGAAGGTGTAACTTGGCATTTTATTCCGCCGGCGAGCCCCCACATGGGAGGTATTTTGGGAGGCTGGAGTTAAATCTGTTAAGCACCATCTTAAACGCGTAATTGGAGACAATAGCTTTACATTTGAAGAGCTGACTACGCTGCTATGTCAAATAGAGGCGGTGCTGAATTCTCGACCGCTAATCGCTTTATGTAGTGATACCGAAGGGGAAAACGTGCTAACATCTGGACATTTTCTGGTTGGGAGGCCTCTGATTGGAGTACCAGAACCGCAGTGTTCTAATTCGAAAGTTGGATCTCTTGATAGATGGAGATTCATAAAACGGATCAGAGGAGAGTTCTGGAAAAAATGGAAAGAGGAATATCTTACATCGCTGCAACAAAGGAGTAAATGGCGGCAAGAAAAACCGAATTTGGAAAAAGGGCAGATTGTGCTCATTAAAAATGAAAACACCCATCCAGCAAAATGGCCAATGGGAAAAATAATAGATACGTCTGAAGGAAAAGACAACAAAGTCAGAGTTGTAACTATTGATACGGGAAATGGCAGAATTAAAAGATCAATAAATAAGGTCTGTCCTTTGCCAGCAAATGAAGAGCAAGCCGCAGAGCCAACACAAAAAATGAAGACAAGATCCACTAAAATGACGTCGGGGAAAGCAACGGTTCTAAGCCTACTACTGATGCTTCAAATAGCAAGTGCCGCCATAATACCTGTTGAAAATACAAGCAAGTTAAAGATTCAGCATATAGATGAAAAAACCGCTATGCTTATGGATAAACTTGGAACAGTGGAAGTAGTTTCGTCCAGTTGGCAATTATTATTTTATTACGACATGCAAGCTTACTTCGATGTTCTTAAACAAGCCAATGAAATTCTGGATAAAACAGACACTATTTGCGAGAAAATGGGTGAATTTAATGAATATTGTACTACGGTGAGCCATGCAATAAGATTAAAGACAGACACCATACTGGAGAAAAATAAAATCCTTACACAAACATCAGAACGGAAAAGAAGGTTCATTTTGTTTTTCGACATTGGCACTGCTGAAAACATCAAACAAAACTTGCAAACTATCATTAGAAACGAGAAACGCTTGAATGAATATATGATCAACCAAACGTCAATCATCAATGCAACTTCGGACTTAATGCGTATTACTACAGAAGAGGTGAATAAAAACTTTGAAGAGGTTACCAAAGAAATGAATAAGATGGAAAACACAATGAAAGAGCACTTTTTTGTATACAAAGAGGCCATAAAATTCTTCATGCTGATCAACCAGGTACGGAGCTGGGTAGATGAAGCGGAAAACCTTCAATCAGCTGCCCTTGTAACAAATGTAAATCAAGGAAAGCTTCATCCCTCTCTCATCGAACCAAACAAAATGTTGGGCGAGCTAGACAAAATTCAGCAAAAGTTGAAGAGAAACCAACTCCTCCCAGGTGGCAGTTCTTCAAAGAAGTTCTTCAAATAGTGTATAAATTAATGAAAGCACAAGCAGTATTCAAAGACAACGTACTAATCATTGACGCAAGGCTGCCGATATATATAAATCAACATGCGAATCTTTTCAAGACCATTCCGGTACCGCTACAACCCAATGGAAAAAGGGTGATTCCAAAAATTAAAACGGAGTTTCTTATTTTCAACACAGAGATGAACGCATATCATCCAATGACAGAGACTGGAATAAGTCTCTGTCGTCTTGAAGATGAGGAAACTTGGCTGTGTGAAAGTAACTGGGCTTGGAAAGATGCTGATGACAATAGCTGTGAAATATCACCACTTAAGCCAAACAACAAGCAATCATGCAACATGATACAGAGGATACCTTTTTCGAAAGACTGAATGGAAGAAATCGATGGCTGTTCAAACTTTTTCAGAACACGTCAGCTCATATAACATGCGGAAACTACCAGGAAGTCGTGGTATTGCCAAGCCAGGGCATAATGGATTTACATGCTGGATGCTCAATAAGTATAGCGAAAACCACTATTGTAACACCTCAAGAGATTACATCGACAAATGCTGCAAGTTTCTCACCACATTTCTTAAAGGTATTAGACCACAACGACTCATGGATCCCGACACCAATTCACCACGTCGTAATTAATAATTCAGTGGAATTACAACGTAGTCAAAACAGCATACAGGATTTACACAGTAAAAGGGTACATATTGAGGATTTGGTGTTTCACACTATGAATGGACACATATCATTAGCTTTGGTGATAATTACAATTGCAGGCACTATCCTTTACCTTAGAAAGAAGAGAGCTCAGAGGCAGCAATTACTGGCTGTCACATTTTCTGGCCCCCCGCAGAATGTTCAGGCATGAAGACTAAACATGTAATATGAGGCAAAACTCTCAAAGACGTCCAATAAGAACAACACACAGAACACAGAACACACAGTGCAGTTGTCATACGCATTAGGGCTGCGCTTGATAAGTGCAGCGTGTGTATTTTTAATCGTTATATTTTTTTAATAGCTCCATCTAAGCGTTGGTATGTAACACTTGACAAGTGCAGCGACTTAATTTATGATGTACATCGATTTTAATAGCTCTTTCTCCGTTTGTCAAGTGCTACATTGACAAGTGCAGGGACTTCATTTATGATCAATAACGATTTCAATAGCCTTTTGTCCGCGTTGGTTTAATAGTTTCTGCTACGCGTCTTTTTACATTATAAATAGTTTTAAATTCCGCTGAGGCCAACAACCTCAGCGATAGCATTACAATAGTTTAAAAATAGAATAAGAGCGGCTCAGTCGTTAATAAACACTCGCGTTATAAATGTATCTCACGCACCAAGAGCTCTACAACGGTAGAAAATTAGTAGTCTAATCGATAACCCAATCTACCTATTTTACTGGAGCGCTCTAGCAAACAAAACAGGAGGATCTAAGTTTTATCTTCGAATGGATTACTTACTTGGCGAAATTAAAGCCATGCTTATATTACATTAATTATAAAATTCTTGTGATTGTTTCCGTTCTATCCTTTCACCTATCCCTTGTGCTTCTTACTCTTATATCTTATCAATAAACAATATTTTATAGAGTGTTCTTATTTGGCAATAAGAATTACCTGCATATGAATTAATGAAAATGAGCTTATTTTTACATTCCGCAAATGTAGCGAGAAAGCTAGGTTATTCAATTTCCGGGAAACAAGTATCGGCTATAATGCCTTATGGTTGTGTAATAATGATTTTTAAAAAATATATTAATAATTGTGCCTAATGGGCTATTCAATAATAATTTTAAGAAAGGTATTAATATTTGTGCCTTATGAACACTTCAGTAGCTTTATTTTAAAATTAATAAATTCAGCATCATCTGGTTCATATCGGCGAGTATTATTAGAATTACCGTCTCGCGGTCACGTTGTGGTTGTTCCTCAAAATAAAAATATGCAGCGGACTGCGACGGTGACGGCGCCGCTCTATAGCCGACTATTGATTGTCGGATCGCCCTCTTGGCAGTGTTAACGGCCAGAACAACTAACAAAATTAGATAATTAAAAAAAATCTTTAACCGCAGGTTGGCAGGTGGTTTTCCAGGCCTTGCCTGCGGAGATCGCCTGTAGGGCTCCGATGAATGTTGTCACTCTCCCTCGCCGCGCCGACGCACGATACTCCGGCCTGCCGCAAGATTCCGGTATGCCCCGCTTTCGTAGCCCACACAAGTTACCGCCAGTAGGATTTCCTGGTGCCTTGTTTCGACTTGACGTCTAATATTTTTTGTCTCCTTTTCTTCTATTTGCCGTATCGAATGTACCCCCTGCACCACGTGTGTTCAAAAGAAATAAACTTCTGATCCGCTTCTTCCTCGCACAGAGCTCTTCATACACTGCCACGCACTCTCTTTGTTTTCAACCCTTCGTTTTTGGCTTCTGCTGGCTTTTAATTGCGCTGGTAAAAATTTCAATTTCTGATGAGTCTTGCCCACGCTATCGCTTTTTACCGAATGACCCGTTACTCGCGATCGATTCCGTCTTCGTTTTTTTCGCGGCCATTTTTCATTTCTATGAAATACCCACTCTAATTAGTGACTCCCGATTAGCGATTCCAAATCAGGAAACCCAACCCAGGGACTCAAATAAAAACGATACCATGTGCACGTAACAACATACTATAGTTTGGAGGATCCGCACATAACGCTAGTGGAAACGTGAACTGCAATCCTAACTAACTACCATCGCCCAACGTGAGCCACGCCCACACCCTGAGATTCAGAGTCTGATGCTCGACCAACTGAGCTAGCCGGGCTATTTTGACGTGAAATACACCTATTGGTAACCCATTCCGGTGCTTTAATTCGTAATAACTTCCCCTATCCTTTTCTGTCAACCTTATTTACTAGTTTGCTTTCTTCTACTAAAGGGATGGCATTTATTTTACACAGCTTCTCCCAAATACTTAAACTACACCTTTTACCGTGTTTTTCCCCTCCACCGTTCGCCTCCGCGGGGTTATCGCAACTAAGTTGTGTTAAGAATTGTTCTCCTTGGTTCGTCTTACGGAGCTTGTCTCTCCCCGACAAGACAGGCTCCCCGTCGTGTTTTTCGGCCTACATTTCGGGCATTTTGGTAAAACCACATTTACCAATCCACATTTGTAACAGAAATTATTTCTTTGTTTCGACAAGCAATCAAAATATGTATACCTTTCACCTCTACAGTTCCAACAAATGAGAATCTTTTTATCTTGACATAATTTCTCCGTCCGAATAGCTTCTACCTCACATTCTTCCCTTATTGGACTCATCTCGGTTGGACCTACTACCTCATGCACCTCGTTTACTCGAAATCGATTACGCTCTCCTCGACTATTCGCACCCTTTTGCGACACCTGTTGCCAATAGCGACATTGACGTACTACGAAAAACTTTTCGGCATCAAGGCAATCATTTCTTAACTGTTCCATGCTGGTTATGTGCATCGGATACACTACACGAGCTATCCGTTCTCCCACATTCGTTTTCATGACTTAAATTAACTTAAAGTCTGAAATTGAATGATTTAGTTTGGATTTTAATACTAACATATCATGAATAAACGAGTCCACGTTTTCTTCTGACCCTTGCCGTCTTTCCATAAGATCACGCCAATTCTCAAACTCAGTCCTACGGCTTTGAAAAGGCGTCTGTAGGGCGAAACGCAGAGAAGTCCAATCAGGAACCCCCTGAGTTTTTACATGCAGCCAATATTGCATTTTTGTTGGGTCACCATCAAATAACAGACCCCATTGATATACTCTAACCAATTCACTCCTGCCCTGCGACCTGCTTGATGTATCGTAGTCCATTCTGCTTTTTTCCGGTCCCGGCCTCCACCTATCTCTACCAAGAGAATGTGTTCCTATCGGAACTTCATAAGATCCAGAACCACCATGGCCATCCCTTAATTGCGGCGTTTTGCTGAACTGCGCATTTCTCGTCCAATTTGGCCCATTCCCACTATCAACATTACTTGAGTGTCCCTGTGTTCGGTTAACCGACAGAGGTGGCAACCCGAAATCTGTCGGGTTACTTCTCCCAAGAGGTAAGGCATTAGATTTGATTTGTTCCGCTCGGCGTGAAACTAAAGCTGCAGCCGCAAAAACTTCTGGTTGCTCCATGCCGACTACACTATTCTCAGACGGAGGTAGTGACATATCAATTGCCTTCATCTATAACTCCTGGTTTCCGTCCCTCCTGGTTTCCTCCAACTTTGGTACCGGACATGCCTGGTATACTAGCATCTGCCTCTCCTCTGAGTTGGTCGCGAGTGACCGAACGCATTAGTCCTGATCCACTTGCCCCTTCAAATTCTTCTTCCTCTCGTCCCACTGTCCTAAGTCCTGAGACATTCATATCTTCCTGAGGCTGTGGTTTTGAACGCTTCTTAGCCGAATTCTTTACCACCATATCGGTCGTTTCCAGTCCGGCTTGACTTGCGCTCCACGATCTTGTAGCTGGCCGACTCTTCACCAATTCTAAGCCTCGATATTTCATATATTCTAAACTTTTTTCTAGTCGTTGCTTAAACTTATGCCTATCAGCCTTAGTCCTTTCTTTTCTTTTAAACTAATCTTAGCACTTTACTGCGTTCCTTTCTTGTTTTAAACTTTCAAACAACAAAACTACAAAAATATGAATGGATGGGCCATCCTACGTGACGGATACACAAAATAGGCCATCATCTACTATTTTGTTTCTTATTAGCCTACCTCTATCAAAATATACACGATATTCCTTCTCACTATCTATCTCCGAGTACTTGAGGAAAAAAAAATCATAAAAAATTTCCTTGTCGGGCAAAGAGCCGAATGCTAATTAAAGTATTTGCAGTTCTCTGATCACAGCATTTACAATGTTTACGTTTAGTTTAAAAAAACTTTATTGAAACAATTTGCTTAACAACACAACTCCTGGTGAGTGCTGGACTATGGCTTCGATTGAACTGCTATCAATCGCTTCGATATAGCCTGTATCGCTATTCAACGGTCCTATATCCCAACACTGACTGAATTTTAACTTGCTCTCACTACCTATCTATACATCACTCATCTAGTGCCTGTGTGTTTTGATTTGGTTAGGTACCGTTTGTTAAAACGGTGCCTTCCTTTTCTCTTTTTTTTTTCTTTTAATTGGGCGCCATTTGTTACATACCACTGCCGCTAACGGCCACTCTCTGTAGTCGGTCCTCCAGCTAACGCTCAGTGTCCCTCAGGGATGGGAACGACCACCGATACTGAGAGGAATGGGGGTAACAAGTTATTTATTTTTTTTTTATCTTTCCTCCGCACTTGAAAGGACATAACAGCAAACTATTTTCCATCAGTACTCGGCGTGAACGTAGCGAAAAGGTTGAGACCATAGTAGTTATGGGTCTCAAATACCCCTCCCTACCTTTTGTCTCATAGCGATCTAAAAAGAAAGCGACCCTTCTGTATATTTAACTCAACCTATTTCACATTATGTATTAATCGATGTATGTCCCACCCTTTAAAACAAAGCTTTATACAGGTTCCATTCTATACGTACTTTAATAAAAATTTACTTATACTGACATTATAATCTATACAATTATAATTGAATAAAATTAACCTTAACAATTTTACTAATACATTTACGATTCGGTTTTCACATACATAGTGTCTTGTTTTAGAACTAATATCCGCTAAAATTATTTCTCACGGCAATCGGGATGATGGTGATAGGTAAGAAGAGAAATATAATTATGTCTTACTCTTTTGTTACGAATTTGATTCTATGACGGTAGAAAATTAGTAGTCTAATCGATAACCCAATCTACCTATCTTACTGGAGCGCTCTAGCAAACAAAACAGGCGGATCTAAGTTTTATCTTCGAATGGATTACTTACTTGGCGAAATTAAAGCCATGCTTATATTACATTAATCATAAAATTCTTGTGATTGTTTCCGTTCTATCCTTTCACCTATCCCTTGTGCTTCTTACTCTTATATCCTATCAATAAACAACATTTTATAGAGTGTTCTTATTTGGTAATACGAATTACCTGCATACGAATTAATGAAAATAAGCTTATTTTTACATTCCGCAAATGTAGCGAGAAAGCTAGGTTATTCAATTTGCGGCAAACAAGTATCGGCTATAATGCCTTCTGGCTGTGTAATAATGATTAATAATTGTGCCTAATGGGCTATTCAATAATAATTTTTAAGAAAGGTATTAATATTTGTGCCTTATGAACACTTCAGTAGCTTTATTTTAAAATTAATAAATTCAGCATCATCTGGTTCATATCGGCGACTATTGATTGTCGGATCACCCTCTTGGCAGTGTTAACGGCCAGAACAACTAACAAAATTAGATAATTAAAAAAAATCTTTAACCGCAGATCGCCTGTAGGGCTCCGATGAATGTTGTCACTCTCCCTCGCCGCGCCGACGCACGATACTCCGGCCTGCCGCAAGATTCCGGTATGCCCCGCTTTCGTAGCCCACACAAGTTACCGCCAGTAGGATTTCCTGGTGCCTTGTTTCGACTTGACGTCTAATATTTTTTGTCTCCTTTTCTTCTATTTGCCGTATCGAATGTACCACCTGCACCACGTGTGTTCAAAAGAAATAAACTTCTGCTCCGCTTCTTCCTCGCACAGAGCTCTTCATACACTGCCACTCACTCTCTTTGTTTTCAACCCTTCGTTTTTGGCTTCTGATGGCTTTTATTTGTGCTGGTAAAAAATTTCAATTTCTGATGAGTCTTGCCCACGCTATCGCTTTTTACCGAATGACCCGTTACTCGCGATCGAATCCGTCTTCGTTTTTTTCGCGGCGATTTTTTATTTCTATGAAATACCCACTCTAATTAGTGACTCCCGATTAGCGATTCCAAATCAGGAAACCCAACCCAGGGACTCAAATAAAAACGATACCATGTGCACGTAACAACATACTATAGTTTGGAGGATCCGCACATAACGCTAGTGGAAACGTGAACTGCAATCCTAACTAACTACCATCGCCCAACGTGAGCCACGCCCACACCCTGAGATTCAGAGTCTGATGCTCGACCAACTGAGCTAGCCGGGCTATTTTGACGTGAAATACACCTATTGGTAACCCATTCCGGTGCTTTAATTCGTAATAACTTCCCCTATCCTTTTCTGTCAACCTTATTTACTAGTTTGCTTTCTTCTACTAAAGGGATGGCATTTATTTTACACAGCTTCTCCCAAATACTTAAACTACACCTTTTACCGTGTTTTTCCCCTCCACCGTTCGCCTCCGCGGGGTTATCGCAACTAAGTTGTGTTAAGAATTGTTCTCCTTGGTTCGTCTTACAGAGCTTGTCTCTCCCCGACAAGACAGGCTCCCCGTCGTGTTTTTCGGCCTACATTTCGGGCATTTTGGTAAAACCACATTTACCAATCCACATTTGTAACAGAAATTATTTCTTTGTTTCGACAAGCAATCAAAATATGTATACCTTTCACCTCTACAGTTCCAACAAATGAGAATCTTTTTATCTTGACATAATTTCTCCGTCCGAATAGCTTCTACCTCACATTCTTCCCTTATTGGACTCATCTCGGTTGGACCTACTACCTCATGCACCTCGTTTACTCGAAATCGATTACGCTCTCCTCGACTATTCGCACCCTTTTGCGACACCTGTTGCCAATAGCGACATTGACGTACTACGAAAAACTTTTCGGCATCAAGGCAATCATTTCTTAACTGTTCCATGCTGGTTATGTGCATCGGATACACTACACGAGCTATCCGTTCTCCCACATTCGTTTTCATGACTTAAATTAACTTAAAGTCTGAAATTGAATGATTTAGTTTGGATTTTAATACTAACATATCATGAATAAACGAGTCCACGTTTTCTTCTGACCCTTGCCGTCTTTCCATAAGATCACGCCAATTCTCAAACTCAGTCCTACGGCTTTGAAAAGGCGTCTGTAGGGCGAAACGCAGAGAAGTCCAATCAGGAACCCCCTGAGTTTTTACATGCAGCCAATATTGCATTTTTGTTGGGTCACCATCAAATAACAGACCCCATTGATATACTCTAACCAATTCACTCCTGCCCTGCGACCTGCTTGATGTATCGTAGTCCATTCTGCTTTTTTCCGGTCCCGGCCTCCACCTATCTCTACCAAGAGAATGTGTTCCTATCGGAACTTCATAAGATCCAGAACCACCATGGCCATCCCTTAATTGCGGCGTTTTGCTGAACTGCGCATTTCTCGTCCAATTTGGCCCATTCCCACTATCAACATTACTTGAGTGTCCCTGTGTTCGGTTAACCGACAGAGGTGGCAACCCGAAATCTGTCGGGTTACTTCTCCCAAGAGGTAAGGCATTAGATTTGATTTGTTCCGCTCGGCGTGAAACTAAAGCTGCAGCCGCAAAAACTTCTGGTTGCTCCATGCCGACTACACTATTCTCAGACGGAGGTAGTGACATATCAATTGCCTTCATCTATAACTCCTGGTTTCCGTCCCTCCTGGTTTCCTCCAACTTTGGTACCGGACATGCCTGGTATACTAGCATCTGCCTCTCCTCTGAGTTGGTCGCGAGTGACCGAACGCATTAGTCCTGATCCACTTGCCCCTTCAAATTCTTCTTCCTCTCGTCCCACTGTCCTAAGTCCTGAGACATTCATATCTTCCTGAGGCTGTGGTTTTGAACGCTTCTTAGCCGAATTCTTTACCACCATATCGGTCGTTTCCAGTCCGGCTTGACTTGCGCTCCACGATCTTGTAGCTGGCCGACTCTTCACCAATTCTAAGCCTCGATATTTCATATATTCTAAACTTTTTTCTAGTCGTTGCTTAAACTTATGCCTATCAGCCTTACTCATCCCAGACCAACACACGGTTATCCTGGCTAATAGCGAAATTGAAATTTTCCTACTACTGAACAATAGTTCTCCTTTGTCCTTTCTTTTCTTTTAAACTAATCTTAAAACTTTACTGCGTTCCTTTCTTGTTTTAAACTTTCAAACAACAAAAATACAAAAATATGAATGGGTTGGCCATCCTACGTGACGGATACACAAAATAGGCCATCATCTACTATTTTGTTTCTTATTAGCCTACCTCTATCAAAATATACACAATATTCCTTCTCACTATCTATCTCCGAGTACTTGAGGAAAAGAAAAAAAAAAAAAAATTTCCTTGCCGGACAAAGAGCCGAATGCAAATTAAAGTATTTGCAGTTCTCTGATCACAGCTATCTAAGAGTCACCTATAAGTCTCCAGCCTGTCCTTCAAAACTGAGATTCTTCAGCGACTGCTCACCTATTGCATTTATAGTGTGGACGTTTAGTCTAAAAACACATTATTGAAACTATTTGCTTAACAACACAACTCCTGGTGAAAGCTGGATTATAGCTTCGATTGAACTGCTATCAATCGCTTCGATATAGCCTGTATCGCTATTCAACGGTCCTATATCCCAACACTGACTGAATTTTAACTTGCTCTCACTACCTATCTATACATCACTCATCTAGTGCCTGTGTGTTTTGATTTGGTTAGGTACCGTTTGTTAAAACGGTGCCTTCCTTTTCTCTTTTTTTTTTCTTTTAATTGGGCGCCATTTGTTACATACCACTGCCGCTAACGGCCACTCTCTGTAGTCGGTCCTCCAGCTAACGCTCAGTGTCCCTCAGGGATGGGAACGACCACCGATACTGAGAGGAATGGGGGTAACAAGTTATTTATTTTTTTTTTATCTTTCCTCCGCACTTGAAAGGACATAACAGCAAACTATTTTCCATCAGTACTCGGCGTGAACGTAGCGAAAAGGTTGAGACATTAGTTGTTATGGGTCTCAAATACCCCTCCCTACCTTTTGTCGCATAGCGATCTAAAAAGAAAGCGACCCTTCTGTATATTTAACTCAACCTATTTCACATTGTTTATCCATCGATGTATATCCCACCCTTCAAAACAAAGCTTTATTCAGGTTTCATTCTCTACTTACTTTAATAAAAATTTACTTATCCTGACATTATAATCTATACAATTATAATTGGATAAAATTAACATTAACAATTTTACTAATACATTTACGATTCGGTTAAATTCGCTAAAATTATTTCTCACGGCAATCGGGACGATGGTAATAGGTGAGAAGAGAAATATAATTTTGTCTTACTCTTTTGTTACGAATTTGATTCTATGACGGTAGAAAATTATTAGTCTAATCGATAACCCAATCTACCTATCTTACTGGAGCGCTCTAGCATACAAAACAGGCGGATCTAAGTTTTATCTTCGAATGGATTACTTACTTGGCGAAATTAAAGCCATGCTTATATTACATTAATTATAGAATTCTTGTGATTGTTTCCGTTCTATTTTTCACCTATACCTTGTGCTTCTTACTCTTATATCCTATCAATAAACAACATTTTATAGAGTGTTCTTATTTGACAATACGAATTACCTGCATACGAATTAATGAAAATGAGCTTATTTTTACATTTTGCGGCAAACAAGTATCGGCTATAATGCCTTATGGCTGTGTAATAATGATTTTTAAGAAATATATTAATAATTGTGCCTAATGGGCTATTCAATAATAATTTTAAGAAAGGTATTAATATTTGTGCCTTATGTACACTTCAGTAGCTTTATTTTAAAATTAATAAATTCAGCTTCATCTGGTTCATATCGGCGAGCATTATTAGAATTACCGTCTCGCGGTCACGTTGTGGTTGTTCCTCAAAATAAAAATATGCAGCGGACTGCGACGGTTACGGCAGTGTTAACGGCCAGAACAACTAACAAAATTAGATAATTAAAAAAAATCTTTAACCGCAGGTTGGCAGGCGGTTTTCCAGGCCTTGCCTGCGGAGATCGCCTGTAGGGCTCCGATGAATGTTGTCACTCTCCCTCGCCGCGCCGACGCACGATACTCCGGCCTGCCGCAAGATTCCGGTATGCCCCGCTTTCGTAGCCCACACAAGTTACCGCCAGTAGGATTTCCTGGTGCCTTGTTTCGACTTGACGTCTAATATTTTTTGTCTCCTTTTCTTCTATTTGCCGTATCGAATGTACCGCCTGCACCACGTGTGTTCAAAAGGTATAAACTTCTACTCCGCTTCTTCCTCACAAATAAATTGTTCAGAGCTCTTCATACACTGCCACGTACTCTCTTTGTTTTCAACCCTTCGTTTTCGGCTTCTGAGTGCTTTTATTTGCGCTGGTAAAAAAATTAAAATTTTTGATGCGCCTTGCCCACGCTCTCGCTTTTTACCGAATGACTCGATATTCGCGATCGATTCCGTCTTCGTTTTTTTCGCGACCATTATTCATTTCTATGAAATACCCACTCACTTATCAACACTACCAATCTAATTAGTGACTCCCGATTAGCGATTCCAAATCAGGAATCCCAACCCAGGGATTCAAATAAAAACGATACCCTGTGCACGTAACAAAATTTAAGAATAAACTAATTTTGCTTGTATATATTGAAAGAAATACTAACAAAATTTAAGAATAAACTAATTTGGTTTGCAAATTTTGTAGGAAATTCTAATTTAAATTTAAAGGATAAATACGCTGGACTATGTCAACCTCATCAAATAGCTTGTAAAGCTCGCGGTTCATACTGGGACCTAAACTCGTCGCCGACTCTAATAGGACCGAAAATTCTGCGAAGAATCTTTCTCTCGAAGACTTCCAACGCGGGTTCATCTTACTCAATCACGGTCCATGCCTTTGCACCATACAGTAGTACCGGGAGTATCAGCGTCTTATAGATCTTGATTTTTGTCTTTCGAGAGAGGGCTTTAATTCTTATTTGCTTGCTCAACCCTAAAACGCATCTGTTTGCAAGCGTAATTCTTCGTTCTCGTTCACCGCTAGACCCATGAGCCAAGACTGTTTTTCAATCTCTCAGTACGCCTTGCTGACTCGCAGGTCCTGCGTACCGATGATATCGATGTTTTCGGGGTAAGCGATCAGCATCACTTCCTTTTGGAAGATGGAGACCGACATTCTCTATATGTACGGGCACTGGCGTAGGATGTATTCCATCGGAAGATTGGAAAAATCGCAAGACAGCGCATCGCCATGCCTTAAAACTCTCTTGGTATCAAAGAGGTCGGAGATGATTATGAAGCCACACTGATATAGTCCTATCAGTGATATAGTCCTATCGATGCGTATTGAGTAATAGGCTGAAGCCATATACGGGCTTCAGCCTACTACTCAATACACATCGACTTTTTTCTCTTCTGTTGGAGCGTGCGCACAAATCAGGCTTATATTAAAATATTTAGCCTTTATGCGTATCGCGGCTAGACGCTCGTCAACAGGCGTGAACTTAGCGACATAGTTTTCTTCTCACCACGAAACCACACTGATATAGTCCTATCAGTGATATAGTCCTATCGATGCGTATTGAGTAATAGACTGAAGCCATATACGGGCTTCCAGCCACTAGTTGTTGCTTCTGAGCTCTCTTCATTATGATAGTAGTCTCAGCATCACCCTTTATGGTCAAATCGGCCGCAAAATCGGCTTCACCTTTGGCACCGTCTTTTTTTACATCAGCTAAAGTTTCATCACCTGCATCAGCAGCATCTTCACTTTCGGCACCTTCTCCTTGCTCACATCTGCAATAGTAGCGTCAGCATCACTCAAGTATTTTCTCATCCTCGGCAGACAGCAAATGGGCTCAATTGGCTTTAGCTGCTCGGGGCAATTGGAACAGAAATTTTCCATTTCGTTCGGTGGTGCAAGTAGTATGAGATGGGCTTGAGGAGTTTTACAAACCATCACCAGTTCAGTCATCCCATCTTACTCTTGTTAGTATGATGGTATGCTGCATTACATACTCTGACTTGCATATATTTATTCGCAGATTTACTCACTTCTCTAAAGTAAGGACTTCCCGGAGGATTATTGACTATTTTTTGGAATACATAGTCCCATTCCCCGTAGGTTTTCTGCTGAAACTACAGCATTTGCTTCTCAATTGTGGCATGTTGTTTTGCTTTACGTAGCACATTTATAAACGAAGACTTTTCCATCAAATTAATTTTCTGTTCAATTACATTTCTACTTCTCGGTGAGATGCATGGCATTGGCAACAAATCAGCAGTCCTATTCTTTTTTTTTTTTTATTTCCAATAAACTTACAATCTGTTAATCGGTTAAGTCGTCTACGATTTTGGGTCTCTATTGCTGGTAATTGACGCATATATGAATTTTCATGCGTTATCAATCGTTTGACGTGGAGGTGACTGCATTTCTTAATGGTTTCTGCCACTGTGTCGATACCTAGGTCACGATGAATGTCCCTGTTTGCAACATACCAATCTGCTTTCGTAATTATTCTTAGCATTTTTGACTGAGTCCTTTGAATAATTTGTAAATTCGTTTTGCTTGCTGTTCCCCAAATTTCTATCCCGTATTTCCATATCGGCATTATAATTGCTTTATATATTTGGTTTTTGTTGTATAATGATAATTTAGAGTTTTTCCCTAGAAGCCAGTTAAGTTGTCGAAATTTATTTTTGACTTCATGTCATTTGTTTGTTATATGTTGTTTCCATATAGCCACTCCTCGAGAAGAATGAGATGATCTGCTAATAGTCTGGTTGCTCGTATTGGGCATCTAGATCTACTTAATATGGCTGTGTCATCAGCAAATGTGGATATTGTAAGTCTGTGATCCGTTGGTATGTCTGATGTGTATAGAACATATAACATAGGACCGAGAACGCTTCCTTGGGATACTCCAGCTTTGATTTCAGACTCCTGTGTTATGTAGTCATTCTGACGTACCGTGAATGCTCTATTGCTGAGGTATGATTCTGGAGTTTTGTGAGTATTTTGGGGTAGCAATACTTTTATTTTGTACTTAAGTCCATCAAGCCAAACGCGGTCGAATGCTTGGGCTACATCGAGAAAGATTGCGGAACAGTATTCGCGAAATTCGAACGCTGTTCTAATCTCCGAGGTTATTCGGTTTACCTGTTCGATAGTGCCATGGTTTTCACGAAAACCAAATTGGTGGGTGGGAATAACGTTCTGCATGTGTGAGTTGATTTTTAAAAGAACCAACTTTTCGAACAGTTTGCATAGGCAGGATAGTAGGCTTATGGGTCTATATGACGCTGCCTGTGTTTTGTCCTTTCCGGGTTTCGGTATCATGACTATGACCGATTTCTTCCACTGAGTTGGAAAATATCCGCGTTTAAAAATCGCGTTATACAATTTTGTGATATATGTCACAGCTGGACTGGGAAGCTCCATGATCATTTTTGGGGAAATTAAATCATGACCTGCAGCCTTCTTGGGATTGAGCTGGGCTTTTATCACTTTATGAACTTCGTGGGGTGAACTCTGAGGGGTTCAGAGTAGTTCGTGTTCGAAAAAACTTCCGCTTTTTCTATGTCTGTGCTTGCCCACTTTCCAGTGTGGTCTCTTATGGGTGTAGAGACTATAGCCGGTGGTTTAATGTCCGCACGCGCTTTCCACAGGGGAAACTTTGAGCTTGTTGGGGAAAGACGTTCGATGTATCGTCTCTGAGTGAGTTTTTCCTCGAGTTTAAGAGCTTTGCTTAGCTCACGTGAAGCAATTCTTAGATTGTGCTTGGAGGTTGAAGATCTTTGACACTGCCATTCCCTTCTTAAACGCCGTTTCGTCATAACTAACAGTTCAATGTGACTGTTGGTTATACTGTGGTTCATCGAATTGGCTGTGGATGATGGTGGCAGCGATGCTGAGGATACATTTTTTTCTGAAGGCCTTTTAACTGCTGCAAATAGTCATATTCGGAATTAAAGCTGATATTTTTTATAAATTTATGTCTGCCAAAGACGGAGTCAACTTTGTTGATGAATATATTGAATTATTATAAGTAAAAAATATTTCAGATAGCCTTTCATTATGACCTATTTTGACTTTTTGATTTTCTTTTTAGCTAGTATTATCCTATAAATTTCAGAATGTAACCTTCCTACTGGTGCATTGCTTCAAGTTTGTTTGAGGCTATATAAAGCGCTATGTTGAATTGCTTGCAAAAATCTTTGAAGATATTAAAATTGAATTCGGATCCCTGATCGCACATGAGTTTAGTGAGGCTAACAAATTTTTTAAAAGCATCAACGGGAATTTAAGGTGTAACCAGTTGCAAATTTAGAACATTTATCAATGACTGTTAAAATATGATTTCCGTTGATGGTATATAAATTAATAAGTACAGTATCCATGAGTTTAAGAGGAAAGGAATTTAGGTTTATGAGAATTCCGGTGTTGAGTCTATCATGTTTTTGTATATGTGCAATGCTCAATAATTTTGCCTATTTTAGTTCTCATAAAAGGGGTGTACATACATAAAAGTATGTATATAAAATGTATTATTTTCATAAGTTTGTTAGTTCATCCTCTGTGAACTTCTGTTTTCTTACGGAATAGAATTTGTGTGCCTACTGAAGGTTCGCATTCTCTTAATTCAAATATCAATTATATATTGAATTCGTTTATTGGTTAGATAAAGATGCCATCTTCGAGATTTTCTACCGCAGAGTGAACGGTAGTCCCTGAGGTAGCATTGTTTGCGTAACTGTCATTTGTTTGATAACAATTTAAGTCACCTGTTAATTGTTGTTTTAGACGGATTCTACTCAGTGTACCAGCATTAGTATTGAGACCACTCTTTTTGTAAACTATGTCGTATTCAAATTCTTCTAATGTCAATCTCCTCCTTACTAACTCTGTATTTTTAAGACTCATTGCCGTCGTGACTTGGCGATGATCGCTTGTAAATTTATGCCCATATATTTTGGGCCGACGTTGTTTTGCATTTCCCCTCCGACTCTGAGTAAAGCTAACAGGTTGACTTCTCTTGATCCTGTTAACATGTATACCAAATTTCATCTCTGTACCTTAAATGGATGCAAAGATATGAAAAATTTTATTTATCACATATATTGGGGGTGTCCCACTCCACCCCCTCCGATTTTTACCAAACTTAAAAGGTTTACTTCTCTTGAATCAGTTAACATGTATACCAAATTTCATCTCTGTACCTTAAATGGATGCAAAGATATGACAAATTTTGTATGTCGCTTATATGGTGGGTGGGGCATTACCCCTCCGATTTTGACTAAACCTAACAGGTTGACTTCTCTTGATCCTGTTAACATGTATACTAACCGCGTTCTGCAAATTTACCAAAACTAAAACTGCCCGTATTCTCAAGGAAGTTTACTTCAGTTTCTGGTTGATTCAGATGGGAAGCTAGATGAGCTCTCTAAATTTCTACATTTTCGTTCTAAATACGATTGAGTCGCTGGAACTCACAAGCGAGAACTACAAAAAGGCGATTAAGATTTTAAATAGTAGGTTTGAGAAACGTGCTATTATTGTTCAAGCTCATAGAAATGAAATTTTCTCTTTAAAAGCAAATAAGCAGGTTGACTCAGAAGTGCTACGACGAATAGTAGATAATGTCACATCGCAATTAGCTGCTTTGAGGTCGCTAGGCTCCGATAGGGAAATATTGGATGTAATAATGGTTCAATTAGTGCGGTCCAAGTTGGATAAGAATACCCTAGAGCGTTGGGAGAATGATTTTGACTGTGAACAAATACCGGATGCAACATTATCTTCAATTGCAAATGGCCATAAGACTTGCGATGAGTTGAAATATGAATATGAAAGTTCTGATTGCACATAGTACAGTAGTCCAGTTGACGCTGCTTGCTCTTGCCCATGCGCTTCAAACGATCAAACTCAATCTGCTTTAGCTGCTCAGAAGCGTAGCGATCCTTATTTGCTGCAGCAGTTGTGCTCTTCTTCGGGGCAATTGGAAGCGTAGTTTTCCGTTTCGTTTGGTAGTGCAAGTAGTATAAAATAATCTTCAGGCGATTAACAAACCTCCACCAGTTCAGTCATCCCATCTTACTTTTGTTAGTATGATAGTATGCTGCTTACATACTCTGACTTGCATTAAATTATTTGCAGATTTACTCACTTCTCTATGGTCAGGAATTCCCGGGGGACTATTTACTATTTTTTGGAACAAATAGTCGCAGTCTGCGTAGGCTTTTCCATTGCCAATTGTCTGCTAAATTCAACACGTTTCGTTTCCAACATATTACTGTAGATAATCTCAAAATTCAAAGAGACACATTTCTCTGTTTATGAAGTGATGTTGTTTGGTGGTGTTGTTATGTTGTTATGTTAGCTAAGTTTTTGGTGAACAGATGCACAAATTTAGCAAATAGAGAATTGAATTATGGAAGTATGTTAAAGACAAAAATACAGGCAAGGTCTAATGCCAATCGTTCCGTGCTGACCACGTCTACTGTTCCAAATGGATTGTTATCTTGCCATAATTGCGGTGGCCCGCATAGGTTGTCTTCTTGTGAGGAGTTTTTGAAATTGTCGCCCATAGGAAGATATCATGAGGTAAAAAAGCAGTCACTCTGCTTAGTTTGTTTTAGCAAGCGTCATATGACAAAAGATTGTAGTGCTCAACGTTGTGAGACTTGTAAAGGTGCTCATCATAAACTATTGCATAGAGTATCATGAAAGGATAGAAATGAAGAAGGCTTAATCTCATCTAAGGGTTCTAGTGCCACTTCAGGTGAAAAGTGTTCATTGCATAGTTCATAGTTGCCTAATCGATCTACTAATTTCTTAGCTACAGCAGTGGTATTAGTATCGGTTGGCAATCGCAAGCTGCATGAATGCAGATTTTGGAAGTCAGATGAATTTTGTGACGTCAAGGTTAGTTGATAATCTCAAACTCAATGTGGAGAATAAAGAGTTAACGATTAATGGGATTGGTGACTCAAAGGCTGAAGTACTTTGTAAGGTTGATACTGTAGTGAAGTCGCGGCTTACAAATTTTTCTGCAAAAGCAACATTTTGGGTTATGGAAGATATTACTGGTTATGCTCCTGATACGCCAATTAGGGTTAAGGACTGACATATACCAACCAATGTCAAATTAGCTGACGCAGCTTTTAATAGTGGGGATAAGATTGACATGTTATGTGGCGTTGATTTGTTCTTCCGCATGCTCGCAGTTGGTCAAATCAGATTGGGTAAAAATCTTCCATTGTTGAAAAAATCCGTTTTAGGTTGGATCGTTGTAGGAGAGTGTAAGCAAACTATTAATAATTCGCTTTCAGTGACTACCAATTCTGAACTGCCGCAAATAGATGATTTGCACGAGTTAGTGCAAAAGTTTTGGAAGATGGAAGAGCTTCCTCCACTAACACAAAACTGTACAGCAGAAGAAAAGTTCCGCGAAGACAATTTCGTGAACAATGTAAAACGTACGTTATCTGGCCGTTTTATTATACGGCTCCCATTTCGAGAACCTACTATGGAGTTGTGTGAAACATATAAAATTGATTTGATTGATTGATTGGGTGATTGGTTGCAGGCAGTTGGCGCGCAAGCCGGTTTGGAGTTGTGTTCCCTGTTTTCATCAGAGGCCGAGCAATGCAGTGTATGGACGATCTACCGGTGTATCGAGTGAAAGGCGAAGTTCATCCGATCAGGACTGGATTTTGCTGGCCTTTAAATATGCTCTTTAATGTTCGAGGTCGTAGACCAATTAAAGTTCATTTATGCATTTTTGTGTGGTTTGTGACGATGGCGTGTCACATAGAAATCGTTTCAGATTTGAGCACTAAAGCATTTATCGCTGCCTTGAAGAGGTTTTTCGAGCGAAGAAGACTCAGCTCGGACCTGTTCTGCGACAACGCGAGGCTCTGACGCCAGGACATTTCTGGTCGGCCGTTAAACTCATTTCCAGAACCCTATGATGATAGCGTGCTAAAGTTGTCTGTGGTAAACCGGTGGAAGCGCATCTTGCTTGATCAACATGAGTTTTGGCGGCGATGGTCTGCCGAATATTTGACACTGTTGCAAGAGCGGCTTAAATGGTCATCAGCGAGTAAAAATATTAAGCCGGATACTTTAGTGCTCATCGCAGAAGACAATACACCGCTTAGCCAGTGGTCACTTGGTCGTGTATTGGAAGTTCACTCTGGAAAAGACGGACTTGTACCCGTCGTAACTTTACGGACTAAGTCTGGCGTAATGAAGCGCAATATATATAAAATTTGCCCTCTACTTATAGACGAATTATGTCGCTAGTTTGGATTTGTTGTTGGGAGGAGCTTCCAAGGCGGGGAGAATGTTCGCGCCATTTATTTATTATAAATGAATTTGAATTTAATTAATATGAATTTGAAAATTTAGTTGAAATAAGCTATGAAAAGTGAAGCGCATATATAATTTTATATGAAATTATCTGCATCTTAAGATAACTGCATTGATAAACTTAATTCAGCAGAGAACGCTCTTTGCGTTTCTCATTATAGCTCCTATATTATAATATTGTAGTAGCATGTAAGTTAAATTAACAAAAAGAAGAAAAGAACAAGTTAGTAGAAAACTGTAAGTCCAGCAGAGAATTTGATTCATTTCGTTGAGCGCGAATTAAATTAGGAATTCGTGCATCGATCGTTGCTGTTGAAGAACCACAGTTAGGCTACTCCAACGGCGTTGTACAACTTTTAGATAGCCCCGCGTATTCTGCTACGGAACCTTTTGTATTTTATTAGAACACTTATCAACATGTTGCTGAACCCCACCCGCTTAGTTTGCGGCCAGTAAAACCAAACTGTTTACACATCTCCAATGGACCTTACCATTACACATTGCCATTACTCATTACCCATTGCCGTTACCCATTTCCATCACACAGTACCATTTCCCACTTCCATTACCGCTTGCCATTACCCATTACCATCACCCAGTACCATTTCCCATTAACATTATACATTACCATTACCCATTACCACTATCCATTATCATTACCCATTTCCTATTATCCATTACCCATTACAATCACTCAATTCCCGTTACCTATTACTATTACCCATTACGCTGTACTTTTTCCCATGTAGCATATATATATATGTATATATGAGCAATTAGCGGAATGCGCTTAGTACACATTTCCATCGAACAGCCAAGATTGATATTGTAAACAATCTGAGCTACTACTCGTTTTTAAGCTTGCTCAATATTGCTGAATTGCTATATGCATGCTACATACTCACATACATACATTGTACATAAGAACGCTTGAGTTCGTATGAACATATTTTGTAGATATGGAACGTAGGATTCCATAGCATAAGAAGTAGTCTTGAGAAGAACTTGAATAAAGAAAAAAAAATAAATTATATTCAATTTAAAAAGAACATTTAGAGCGAGAAAAAATCCTGTGAAAATTAAAACCAAAATAAAACAAGAAAAATATGCAATTCAGTCATAATAAAAACAAAAAGATAAAAATAAATAAAACAAGTAAGGAAATTACAGTCGGGCGTAACCGTCTGTAAGAGGCCCTGTACCAGTTCAGGTCGCCTAACAAACACATTAAATGTTTCCCGAGCTTATGACCAAGCTTATGACCACTTTTCACTATATGGCTATATCGACTTCTCTACCACTCCTGACCATAATGGAGGTAACATTGGGGGTCTCCGTCCATTATTTCTACCTGTTACATACATTTGCACAAAACCTTCGGTACAGGGCCTAAAAATTTAAATAAAAATATAAAAATAAAAACAATGATATTAACAATTTAAGCGCCTTTGGCCAACAACAGTGTAGCAAAAATGTACACCTGAGTTTAAAAAAAAAAAAAGCTAAAAAAAAAACAAAGTTCTGCTATATATCTTAAACAATGTTAAGTTATTTAGCGACCCAAAATTGGTTAGTAATAAATTTTTAGCAAGCTTAGGGTCATTTGACATGATAAACATGCTTGTACATATTTATCAATGTGAAGAGAAATAATTATTTGCAACAACTTGGAACATTATAGTGAAGAACTACGGTTACACATGTGTTTCGATTTCTGCTACGAAATCTCATCAGTCTGCTTGGCTGTGTCAAATTCAAATTCCTGCTTAGAAACATACACAATTTGAAAAGTCCCCTATGTATCATATGCATTGCATGGTAATTTTGAGAGAAATTTCCAATATGTATATGTACAAACTCAAAACAAACTGTCGAACTCTAGATTACAACCTGTTGAGAAGTTGTATTACCTGAAACAAAAAAACTCGTGATGAAGCACGTGATATTGTCAACAGATCTCAGCTAACTGACGATGTGTTTGAGTTAGTTTGGCAGAACCTGGTTGACCGATATGAAAATAAACGAGTTTTGGTAAATAGTCAGCTTAAGGCATTGTTTGGTTTAGAGCCTGTAGCTTCTGAGAATGGCGCGGCCATTAAAAAGCTACAGCGGGAAATCAACAATGCAATTGCCAATTTAAAGTCGAACAGTATAAGCATTGAAAATTGGGATGCTGTACCCGTTTATTCCTGGCAACCCAGTAGTTTGGCCAGGAAAAAAATAGGCAAATCAACGTTTCTATTTTCTACAGGCTTCATACTTTCAGTTGGTATTTATTTTATTCGTTAAACACATGGGTGAAATAATCGCTGAGAATAAGTTTTTGAATTTAAAATTAATTATAGTCTGGCCATGAATTTGTTAGGCAACCCGTTCGAGATATATTTTCTAATAATAATTTTGATACAAAATATTTTTCATCCATGAAACAGATGGATGAAGGTCGTTCTTCTGTGTATCCTCTACTATATATACCAAATTTCATCTTTGTACCACAAATGGATTCGAAGATATTACTAATTTTGTTTATGACTTATAGGGGGGGCATTATTTCTGAACTGCCCCAACTTTTTTTTCATAACTTTTTTTCTATTAAAGCAACTTTGACTTCTAAAAAGGATTCTGAAAGGTAATTTAATGCTCTATAATTCAGAATACTTACCGAGATACAACAGTTAAATGAGTGCAAGGTGCTCGCGTTTTCGCGTCTTTTCAAATTTATTCTGTTCTCCATTTTTTCCTTAGAGGTTTTTATAGTAAAAAAAGATGGGCTTTCGATTAAAAAAACGAAAAAAAAAAAATATTAAAATGGAACGAAGGCGTCAAAAAGCAAAAAAAAAACAATTTAATTGACAATTTTTCTGTGTTAATTAAAACAAGTAAGGAAATACAGTCGGGCGTAACCGACTGTAAGAGTTCAGGTCGCCTAACAAACATATTAAATGTTTCCCGAGCTTATGACCAAACACATGACCACTTCTCACTGCGCGAATATGAATGAAAAGAAAAGGGGGGTTGTTCAAATTCAATTGCTTATAAAATCGCCATTTATTATCCGATTTTGATGAACTTTTTGGATTTTTGCTTAGAGAGACGTTATCTCTATATTGGTACACTCAATTTTTTTTGTGCCGAAGAAATTTTCACCCTAAGGGGTGATTTTATGGGGAAGGGGGGGAGGGGCAAAATTTCAAAATAAACTTGTGAAATTCCGGAGCAATCCTAGTCGAATGCAAAAAACACGAAGTCTCTATCTACTACCGTTTCCGAGATCCTTTCGTTCATACAGACGGACAGACGGACATGGCTATATCGACTCCTCTTTCATTCCTGACCATAATGGTGGTAACTTTGGGGGGTCTCCGACCTTTATTTCTACCTGTTACATACATTTGCACAAACCCAATAGGCTCTTGTACCTTCGGTACAGGGCCTAAAAATGTTGAATGACTTAAAAATATTATTAAAGGGCATAAAATGACCTTTCAGAATCGATTTTAGAAGTTTAATTTGCTTTAATAGAAAGTTATGAGCTTTTGAATTTATCGATGTTGACCCCACCATTGAAAATTTAACCCTTTGTAACTAGGAAAGGATTGGTATTAAAAATCCAATACTTGATGATTATATTACTGGCATATAGAGGAATAAATACTGAAAGTATGAACACGATCAAAGATGTGTCCAAAAAAGTTGGGGCAGTTCAGGAATAATGCCCCATGGAGATGGGTATTGTCCCATCCAATTTTCACCAAAATAAGTAAGATTTGTTCTCCTTATCTCATTAACGTTTATTCCAAATATCATCTCTGGACCTCGAATGGATTCGAAGACATGACTTATTTCGTTTATATGGGTGGCGGAGTATCGCCCCATTCAATTTACTTCTCCCTATCTCATTGACGTGTATATGTACGAGTATAACGCACATCAAATGGATTCAATGATTTTAATTTTGTCTATTTTTTGGGACGTCGAGTACGTGTGTTCGTTGTTTAAGCTATGCTTCTTTCTGACTCTGCCTTGAAATTTTGTTTCTCTATCTCTCTTAACTGAACCGTACACGAAAACGATCGTTCGTTCGTTTAATCGTACTGTTCATTTGGTTGCACTGCGCTCTTCGTTAATGTTCCATTGAATTGATGTTGCTGTCTTACTTAAGTTTGTACAATTTACTTTCATTCCTTTGCTTTTGCATTTTATTTTTGAAGAGTAAAGACTAAACCATGCACAGAAAACAGTTACAGTTTATTTTGTTGGTTTTGTTTTCCTATGAATAACCTAGCATGTGCCGCTAATTTTGATTTCATATGTTTGTAGTACTTTCGTTTTTATTTGGCCCTGTACCGAAGGTACAACAGCCTATTGGTTTTGTGCAAATGTATGTAACAGGTAGAAATAAATGTCGGAGACCCCACAAAGTTACCACCATTATGGTCAGGAGTGAGAGAGGAGTCGATATAGCCATGTCCGTCTGTCCGTCCGTATGAACGAAAGGATCTCGGAAACGGTAAAAGATAGACACTTCGTGTTTTTTGCATTCGACTAGGACTTCTCCGGAATTTTACAAGTTTATTTAAAAATTTTTCCCCTCCTCCCGTTCCTCTTAAAATCACAACCAAGGCTAAAAATTTCTTCGGTAAAAAAAAAATTAAGTATATCAGTATAGAGATAACGTCCCTCTAAGCCAATATCCAAAAAGTTCATCAAAATCAAATAATAAATGACGATTTTATAAGCAATTAAATTTGAACGACCCCTCCTTTTCTTTTCATACATAAAAAAATGTTTTATAAGGCACTTATTCGTGCAGTGAGAAGTGGTCATAAGCTCTCTTAAAGTCTGATACGCCCGACTGTAATTTTCTTACTTGTTTCAATTTCATTCTCCATATTGACTGCAGGCAATTAAAGTGGTTTTAAGGTTTTTTTGTTCTAAATGAAGATAGTATAAAATTATTTATGTAAATTATTAAATTTAAGAAAGTGTCCTTTTCAGTTTACATTTCAAAAAATTGTTCACATAGATTGCAAATAATAAAATTGGTTTGAAGCTTTCTAAGTTTTAATTAAAGTAGGTATAAAAAGTGATATAATTTATTTTATTTAAATTAAAAAAGTGTTATATTTTTCAAAAAATAGTTCAATACTTCAAAAATGCCGAAAGTGAAATCGCGATTATCGAACTCATCTGACAACAGACGTCAATTGCACCATAGAAGACCAGAAACATTTTCTGAAAGAACTAGCCGTATAGATAGGGCAAACTGCAATTGGTTTAAAGTCTGCATTTAATTATCGACCGAATATGAGTTACAGCAATAAGTTGAATATTTCGATGGGTGAAATGAACACATTCGGGCATGTCATGTAAATCGAAAAGGAAATTCGGTTGGATTGGTTTTAATATCCTTCGAGCAAAACCCCGGTGTCACGGAAAGTCGAGGGATTTTACTTTTCGGACATTTTTTTCGGAAACAGCTGGGGATTTAACAGGGGTGTCAGCACTTTAACAATAATGTGTGTTAATATTTTTAATTTCGATTTATTTGCTTAGTTGGGGGGAAAAATTCAAAATAAAAATTTTTTATAGTAAGAGACGAAATGTATATAATTTTGAGTCATTACAACTAAAAACAAGTAAGAAAATCACAGTCGGGCGTAACCGACTGTAAGAGGCCCTGTACCAGTGCAGGTCGCCTAACAAACACATTAAATGTTCCCCAAGCTTATGACCAAACACATGACCACTTCTCACTGCACGACTAAGTGCCTTTTAAACCATTTTTTTATGTATGAAACGAAAAGGGGGGTCGCTCAAATTCAATTGCTTATAAAATCGTCATTTATTATCCGATTTTGATGAACTTTTCGGATTTTTGCTAAGAAGGACGATATCTCTATACTGGCATACTTACTTTTTTTTGTGCCGAAGAAATTTTTACCCTTGGTGGTGATTTTATGGGGAAGGGGGGGGAGGGGCAAGTTTTTAAAATAAACTTGTAAAATTCCGGAGCAGTCCTAGTCGAATGCAAAAAACACGAAGTCTCTATCTATTACCGTTTCCGAGATCCTTTCGTTCATACGGACGGCCAGACGGACAGACGGACATGTCTATATCGACTCCTCTATCGCTCCTGACCATAATGGGGGTAACTTTGGGGGGTCTCCGATTATTATTTCTACCTGTTACATACATTTGCACAAAACCAATAGGCTCTTGTACCTTCGGTACAGGGCCTAAAAAGAAAATATTTTTAAATATTCTGCCAGCCAACTTGTATAATTTATACGACAACACTATGATATGCAACATAATTGAGATTTGCTGTGACTGTCAACTTGCATATGTTACTTGCAATCACACATTAATAGGATCAAGGTAGAACCAAATTCGTTCTTAAAGATAAAATAAAAATGCCTGTTGCCGGCTTCCTAGCAATAGATTTCCTTCGTAAAAGGCAATTGGATGAAGCGGGTGGAGTGCATTCAATTATAAAATGTAAACAATCTTCTTCTTTTTTACTAGTCTTTTTTACTATGTCTATTTATTGATGACATGCCAACATTTTGCAATGAACTCTTTACTAAAATGTATGTTTAAATACACATTTATTGTACACTTAATTAAAAAAATAATAATACCACAATCTTTAATTTAATTTTAGTTCAGATATAAATCATAAGAAATTGAATAATTCATTAAAACAAACACTCCGAATGATTTCATTTTTTGCTTTTAACAAGTTGGCATTAAAATGCTCGGATGGTTTCTGGTTGGTTTAATAAAGTGCAATATTTGACGAGATTTTTACTAAAACAATGTGTTTTAACAAAGTAACAAATTAAATCTAACGAAATGTTTATAAACAAGTAAGGAAATTTCAGTCAGGCGTAACCGACTGTAAGAGGCCCTGTACCAGTTCAGTTCGCCTAACAAACACATTAAATGTTTCCCGAGCTTATGACCAAACACATGACCACTTCTCACTGCGCGAATATGAATGAAAAGAAAAGGGGGGTCGTTCAAATTCAATTGCTTATAAAATCGTCATTTATTATCCGATTTTGATGAACTTTTCGGATTTTGGCTAAGAAGGACGATATCTCTATACTGGCATACTTACTTTTTTTGTGCCGAAGAAATTTTTACCCTTGGGGGTGATTTTATGGGGAAGGGGGGGAGGGGCAAGTTTTTAAAATAAACTTGTGAAATTCCGGAGCAGTCCTAGTCGAATGCAAAAAACACGAAGTCTCTATCTATTACCGTTTCCGAGATCCTTTCGTTCATACAGACAGACAGACGGACGGGCGGACAGACGGACATATCTATATCGACTCCTCTATCACTCCTGACCATAATGGGGGTAACTTTGGGGGGTCTCCGATTATTATTTCTACCTGTTACATACATTTGCACAAAACCAATAGGCTCTTGTACCTTGTACCTGGGGAGGGTAACTACATGCCAACTTACAAAATACATGGCCCAGTTTACCACCTTATTGGGAGTTTGCTTCCAGCGGCCACAATTTTTACAAATTTATTTCACTTTCGAAGAGGAGCAGTTGTCTTTACGCCAAAATACTTCACCAGTAGTACAAAGGAATATTTTACAATCATTGCAGCAAATTCTTTCTGAAAAAAAATTCGTATGTTCGAAGTTTCAAAACAACTTCAAAGCATATATCTTCCAATATTGAAAACTATAGTACTGTAACATTCTGATAAGCGCGCAGCCGAAGAGCATAGGGGCCGCTGACCAGATTAACTATGCTGTTGCACAAAGAGTTTCCACATAATCCAAATATATTAGTCTTTCGACGCTATGATATATCAAGAAGACGTTGTCCAGTTCCCAACAGAATTTCTGAATTCTCTTAATCCACCGAGACTACCGCCATATGAATTACATTTAAAAATTGGTACAACAATCATACTTCTAAGAAACCCTAAGCCGTTAATGCAGTGGTATAAGACTGCAAATAACGCGATTTATGCCAAATAATATAGAGGCGATTATTTTAACAGGTCTAGCAGTAGGCGAAACTTTTATTCTTAAGGATACCAACTGCTTATCCTTTTACTTTTAAACGAACACAGTTTCCAGTTAGAACACGTTTTGCCATTACTATTAATAAATCACAAGGGTAAACATTTGAAACTGTTAGATAGACCTTTGTAACGAAGTTTTTTCTCATGGTCAGCTTTTCGTTGCCCTGTCACGAATTGCATGAATTGTACCATAATTAAATAATTTTTTTTTTTTTAAATTTAATTAAAAATTAAAATTTAAAAATGTTTTAAGTGTTATTGTTATCTTTAAAAAAGTATCTATTTAGTTGGAAAACATAGTGTACTAGCAGAACAATGTCATAACAACTGAGACAACAAAGAGACAAAACCCTAAAGTTACTTAGCAAAATTTATATATGCTGAGAGCGAGGTGCGAAAGTGATAGAATCACCTAGGCCGAGTGTGGCGCAGTTGTGTTGCAGGAAAGAGAAAAAATAAATATATAAAAAAAAAATCCAGAATAATAAGCAACAGCCTCATGACGCGGCAGATTTTAGCAATTCTCCTACATCAGAAGTGGGATCGCCACGTCGACAAACGAATTCTGACAATGTGTTACAAGCGCTTTTGGAGGCGCAAAACGAAAACTTCATTGAACTATTGATGAACATTGAACGCAGGCTGTGACAACTCTGCGCGATGTATATACGACTCTGCCAACGTTCAACCCTGAGGCTGCCAGAGCAGATACCGCAGCGTGGTGTAACACAGCCGACATAATCTTAAAAGAATATCCACTGGAGGGCAGTGCATTGGTAATGACCCTTAGTAAATCTTTGTCTGGCATTGCATCACAGTAGCTATCTCAAATTTGCTTCGCTGGAATAACTTGGCCGCAATTAAAAGATTTGTTTGTGCATCGTTTTAAGGGCGTCGAGACGCCAGCAGCCATCTTGTTAAATATTCTTAATGAAGGGCCGAACAAAAACGAGTGCTTGTCTGTGTATGGTAGCCGACTGGTGACGTCATTATTAACGAAGTGGAAGGCGATGAGTTTGGAAGAAAAAGCAGTTTTTTTCGTGTTGGCACACATCGCAAATTGACTCAAGGCTGCAGAGTGTACTATTTACGATAAATATAAAAACACGAAATGAACTGCAGCAACAATTAACGGCGTATGCGTTCGGTAAGCAAAACGAACATTTTGAACACGTTGCAGAATCACAGAGGAAGAAAATTAAGACGCAAACACAAATTTTTATGGCAAAATGGGACGCAAAATAGTGGAATGCCACAAGAGAAAAGCAGAAGGAAGAAACGAAACAAAATCAAATCAATCATATGGTAAATCAATGACTGGACGAGATAGGCTGGGAGTGACGTGTTATAGGTGCGGCAAAGCTGGTCACTTCGTATCTGATTGTCTGAAGGGAGCAGCAACAATGAACAACAACAACAACAGTTATGAGAAGCGAGTCGACATGTGTGAGGTGTTCGAGCCTAAAGGAAACATGTAACAACTTGGTGAGCTCTCTCCATTCTTCTTTGACTCGGGTGCCGAGTGTTCCTTAATTAAAGAAAAATTAAGTAATAAGATAGCTGGCAAGAGATTTCATAATTTGGTAGTGTTAAGAGGAATAGGAGAAATTATTGTAAAAAGTAATTTACAAATTTTTGCAACAGTACAAATTTCTCAGTTTAGTTTGGAAATTCTGTTCCATGTAGTCATAGACAATTGTTTAAAACATGACATAATTATTGGGCGTAAAATCTTGTTCCTTGGCTTCGGCGTTACAAAAGAATCAGATAAATTTTACATCTACAAAACCAAATTTGTTTAAGTGGTACATAATGAAACTAGTGTGAGAAGTGTGGAGAATCTACTTGATAATAATATAGAGTTAAGTGAAAGTGACAAGTGTATTCTGAAAGAAATACTTAGTCAATACTCAGATAATTTCATACATGGAATCCTGCATAGACGTGTAACAACAGGCGCATTAGAAATTCGTTTAGTAGACAATAATAAAACGGTTTAAAGGCGTTCATACAGACTCAGTATAGATGAAAAGGAAATAGAAACAAAATACAACGAATGATAGAAACCAGTGTCATACGTCCAAGTAGTTCACCATTTGCCAGTCCCATGCTGTTAGTAAAAAAGAAAGACGGAACTGATAGATTGTGTGTAGACTACCGTGAATTGAATGCGAATACGGTGTCTGATAAATATCCGCTTCCATTCATTTCTGATCAAATTGATATGCTGCGCAGTGGAAAATATTTTTCAAGTCTAGATATGGCCAGTGGATTTCATAAAATTCCGATTCATGCTGACTCTATCGAGCGAACAGCCTTTGTGACTCCAGAGGGTCAATATGAATTTCTAGCTATGCCATTTTAGTTGAAAAATGCCACTTCAGTTTTTCATGCAATAATTAATTAATTGTTTCTGAATTAAAGGAAGAAGCTTTTGAACGATTATTGATTATACTATAAACGTTGTCAAGTGCAGGATTTTCATTCAATATTAAAAAATGTGCTTTTCTTCAAACTGGAATTGAGTATCTAGGATTTTTCATCAAGGACGTCGAAATTAAACCAAATCCTCGAAAAATAGAAGCTCTGACTGCATTATGTCAGCCATCCACAGTCGCACAACTAAGGCAATTCATAGGTTTGACATCGTATTTTCGGCAGTTCGTTCCTAGGTTCTCTGAACAGATGAAGCCATTGCATCAGTTAACTTCTTAAAACTAATGGCTTCGTTTGGAAAGAAGATATCCATGTGTTAACAAATGACCCAGTATTGACCATATTTGATCCGCAATTACAAATCGAATAACATACTGATGCTAGTGCAGATCACGGTGCAATGCTCTTTCATAAGATAGACACCAAATGTAAAGTTGAGTTGAGTTTGCTGTCAAATTTAGTTAAAATTTGTATATATTTGAAACTATTTTCAATGCATTGTGATGAGAGTGTAGAATACAGGGTGACAAGAAATAACCCGGGCAAATTTTTATGCAATCGATTCCAAATGTGTTATGGTGCTAAACGCCACATAAGTTTGGAGGCGCTGAAGCAATCATTGCTCCAAGAATAGGATCGATTATCGGAAGAAGACCTGCGGCCCATTGCGCTAAATTTCCAGAAACTTTTAGGGCTCTGCATTGCAGCCCAAGGAAGCCACTTCGAAACCGGCTGAATACTATGTTTACATAATAGCTATTTGATAGTTGTGTATCTGCATTTTTTCTCAAATATAGTTCCTTAAAAAGTTATGATCAAAAATGTAAGTCCGGGTTATTTCTTGTCACCCTGTATATTCTACCGTGTGAACTTTGCCTAAGTGTACATCGGCTTCAGAATTCAAATATTATTCATATGATTTGTAAACTTTGGCTATGTATAACGCTGGAAAGCATTTCCGGCATTACCTACACGGTCGAAAATTTGCTGTCGTAAAAAAACCGAGTTAACACCGAGAGTGCATAGATGGTGGTCTTATCTACAATCATTTCATTTTAATATAGAGTATCGAAATGGAAAACAAATGGCACATGTGGATTTTCTATCCCGAAATCCAGTCCCTATACAATCAAAAATCGTCAATAAAATTGTTGAAGTTCATATTGAACTAGCAGAAATAACAGATAATTGACTGATTGCTGAACAACAACGTGACCCAGGTATAACTAATATTATAAATCTGTTATATGCTGGTGATATGCAGAATGAAGAAGCAAGAACATATAAGATAAGGACTGGATTGTTATATCGCAAGATACAGAGAAATGGGAAAAACCGCTGTTTACTGTAATACCGAGAGCCTTCATGTGGTCTGTGATTAATCATGTACATGAAGCGATAATGCATTTAGGTTGGCAGAAAACTTTAGACAAAGTATATGAGCAATTTTGGTTGGAAAACATTTCCAAGTACGTCAAAAATTTTGTAGAAAATTGTATAACCTGCGAATTGTCCAAACCTATGTCATGCAAGGTACAAATGGAAATGCAACCCGTTCCTAAAATTTATTTACCACGATATACTATACATATTGACATTAGTGACAAATTGAGCGGCAAAAATGATTTTAAAGAAAATGTCATAGTACAGATAGACTTATTTACTAAGTTTGTGTATTTGTATCACACTTTGAATCTAGATACAGAAAATAGTATTAAAGCTGTGAAATAAAGAATATCGCTTTTTAGGGTACCTAATCGTATTATAGCAGATCAAGGTAGAAATTATTCTAGTGGTGGATTCCGAGAAATCTGTACAGTAAATAAAATTGATTTACATTTGATAGCTACAGGTTCATGTTGAGCCAATGGACAGGCAGAGCGTGTCATGAGCACAATGAAAATTATGTTGACAGCAGTAGAGACAAGCGAACGTTCCTGGCAGGATGCATTAAAAGAAGTTCGATTGGCTATGAATTGTA